>PVJD01008902.1:0-67855 GCA_004026545.1 Mormoops blainvillei
TCCCGACCTCTTCAAATAAGGAGGAGTTGGGGGAAGGGAGTATGAGGAACAGACCGGGATGAAGCTGAGGTGACCATCCTCCCTTACCCTGCAACAGCGCGCCCCTCTCCAGACAGTCCGGGGACTCGGCCAGAGGCTATCGAGTCAGATTCTTACTCCGCGCACCAGCTGTGACCTTGAGCGAGTCCCTGATTAGCCCCATTTTACAGAAATTAAAGAGTTCTAAAGAGTCGTCAGCTGCATGGGGTTGATTCCGGCGCTTACTCGACGGTTTAAGGCGCCCCGCTGGTGCGCGCGTAGCGTAGTAGGTGCGCGATGAACCGCAGCCCCAGAGCTACGTGGCGGGTGGAGATCGGAAACGGCCAGGGAAAACCGGAGGCGAGCTCCAGCCCTGGCCACAGGAGAAAGGCGAGGTTGCCACTCTGCGACGATGCCCTAGCAAGTTCAATCCCTGCCCCAACCCCCCCACCCCCGCAGAGGTGGACTGGCCTTGCCGGGAGCCCTGGCTCAGGACCCGGACGGGGTTTGGGAAGGCATGAGAGACACCTCCACACGCCCACCCCCGAAGTTGCCGCAACATAAAGAGGGACAGTGGCGCAAAGCCGCAGGAGGGGAGGGGACGGTACTCACAAGCGGTAGCCAGGCTGGAGTAGGTCTGTGACCTGGGTCACCGATGGTGGCCAGGCTCGGGCCACCGCGCCTCAGGGTGTCTGGGGCACCTGCCGCAGCGCGGCGCGTGTATTAGGAGGCTGCCCGCTGCGAGGCAGGGGCGCGGGTGGGTCGGCGCGCCAGCTCTGGGCTGCAACGCCGCGGGGCTCGGCCGCCAGAACCGCAGCCGCAGCGGGAGTCCAGGAGCAGCCTGGAGGCGGGAGCGCGGCGGCGGTGGATGCGAGGGAGTCGCCTGTGCCGCAAGGCACCCAGGGCCAGCCTGGCCGCAGCCGCCGCTGACACCCTGGCCCAGCTGCCGGCCAATCAGAGGCTCCCCGAGTGGGGGCGCGTGCGGAGGCGGGGCGGGGGCGCAGGCAGGGCGCCGGCGAGAGGGGCGGTGCGCGACGGCGCCTGCGCCGGGGCAGGGGTTGCCTGCCCGCGGGTTCCTCTGGAGCTCCCTGGCGCGCGGGCGGCACGCGCGGGGAGGGCGGGGCGCCTCGGAAGGAGGCGGGGCTGGGGCTGAGCGAGCCGGGGCCAGTGATCCGCGCCCCCTCCTGGGCTCTCCCTCGCGGCGCAGTGCGCTGTCCCGGCCGCGTCCCGGGAGCCCCCAGGCAAGACCTCAGGTCATTCCCAGCTTCGAAGTAAGGCTTCTCCTGTCCCCAGCTCCTGGGCACCCGGGGGGCTCGACCGTTACCTGACTGCATAGTGACAGGTCACCGGACCCCCCCCCGCCCCCAAGCTGCTGCTCTCAAGCCGGACTGTGGGAGCCCTCCCACCCGAGCCTCACCGGAGGCGGCGTGGCGCTTCTCCAGATACACTTCTCCCTCCCTTAACAGTCACTCCGTGGGTACTTAAAGTCAACGTGGTGACCCATCCCCTGGTCTGGGTCCCTTTCATTCTCATGAATTTACTGTGCTAGCGACGATCATTCGTTCCACACACGGAGTGGGTTCGCGCTGGGCCGGGGAGCTGTCCCAGGCCACTGCGCGACCAAATCCGCGGAGGCCCCGTCGGTGCCGCGGCTAAGGGTTAGTGGCCCGCGCTGGAAGGACGCCCCAAAACTGTGGCAAGTGAGGGACGCATCCGGGCCCAGGCCAGGAGCAGCAGGTCCCGGAAGAGCGGCTGGACGTTGAAAGGTTCCGCTGCAGGCCCAGGGCTTCATGGCGCTTTTGCATCCATCAGGCACAAGGCCTGGAATCTTCTTAAGACGGCGGACTGCCTCAGCTCCAGCTACTGGGCTATGAAAACACATCGTCAAGCCGCAGGACTGAAGTCACTCCATAAGAATAAAACGTTTGTGGAGCTAGCTACATCGGTGATTCCTAAATCCCTGGGAATCCTCAGTCAAGACAGTGGATTGAGGCTGTTCTCTGAGAGTAAATTTGCGCAGCAGAAATGGATGGGCTCACCCGTTTGTTGATCTGTCCTCAGCAGAAAAAACAAACAAACAAGCAAGCAAACTAAACAAAACGTCTAAGAAGGGAACTGGGAAGGTAAAGAAGTTGCTTTCTCTAAAGATCTATTTTCCTCTCTTAAAGGGATTTTATTAATATTATCTATAAACTGGTTAAAGTAGAAGTTCGTATTTTGTTTCTACTTTATTTATTCAATTTTAATTTTATTTATCTGCACTTGATTAGCATTGGTGTGGTACAGAATTCAAAAAGTGTAAGTGGGTACACAGTTCCCACCCTTGTCTTCCAACTTCTTAATTCTTCTCCCTGGAGGCAACCATTACTATCATGTACTTGTACAATCCTCTAGAGAAAATGTATTTGTCTAATGTCCTTATGTTTACCCTTTATTATACAAAATGGGAGGTCTAACCTCTGGCACATGTGGATTCGGGGGTTCAAGTGAGGTATGTGAATGTGGAAATGAATGTAGAATGTGAAAGGATTATTCTCCACATGTGACCCAATAGTGTTTGCATCAGGACAAGAATGAGGTCTGGGTTCAAAGGTTATTTGACATCATACCGGTGTTAGCAAAACTGACCTAAATATATAAACTCACCTCTTCACAAGCCCTAACATCTTGCCTAAATTGTAAACATTTTAAAAGAAAGACAAATAAATACGGAATAGTTGAAAGATTTGGGCAAGGTCACAAATAATACAGAAAGTATAGATGGAAATCCAGAGACATTATGAATGAGAAAGAGCCCCAATTCCCTATGTGTCATCCTTTAGGTCAGAAACAGATGCAACTTTAATTCTTCGCCAGAGCTATTATTGATTTTTAAAAATCATTCCCCATGAAAGGTTTGGCATTGGAAGATGACTTGGGTAACAACGAGCCTGCAAGATGACCTAAAATGCTATCTCCTTGATTACTCCATCCCGAGCTGTCATCCAGCAAAATTTTACTGAATTCCAGCAACATCCATTCCTTCTTTTGCCCCTCATGACCCACAAGCAGTGCTTGTTTTTCATTGCTACATGATCGTGACCACTGTAAAAGTTTTAATGGAGTCTTTCACTATCAAGAAGAGCTTGTTGATTTGTGCACGAAGGAAATGCATCGTGTGTTCTTTTAAAATGTAAATCAGACAGTCCATTTCTTAGCCAGAAGATTGATGAGTTTATACTGAAAGGAAAAGGACATATCTCAGGAGGATTCTGGGTAGAATTAAAAAAGCATTAATCACAAGACTGGAGTGCCAGTCTGACCTTACCACTTCCTGTGTGTGTGACCTTGGTTAAGTTACTTAGCTTCATTGAATCCTAGATTCTCTAAACAAAACATAAATTTCAATCCTCTCTACTGTCCTGTAAGAGTGTTACTAATTGACACAATGTCCGTGGAATTGCTTTGCACGGGACAAGATTTAATATATGTTAGTTATCTAAAAATTATCATTTTAACCTGGAAAGAATGAATTTATAAAGAAAGTTTCTACGCCCTGGTGTAGCACTCTCTGGCATAGAAGTGGTGAAACCTTCACCTACTGTTTCCCTATCATCCAAAATATGATATCTGATTTTCTTTAAAAAAATGTATCTCTACTTTTTTCATGATACTTAGCACTTGTTATGTAATATTAATCATTTGGATATATCTCCATCCAATATCCCCTGCTAGAGTGGAAATGCCTTGAAGTGGGCACCATGTAACATCTCTGATTCCTATGGGTGCCTAGAACAGTATCTTTATAAATTGTAGACATACAAGAATTATTTGTTGAATGAAAAGTGTAAATTGTGGACATACAAGAATTATTTGTTGACTGAAAAGCGGCCGAAAGGAAAAAATTGATAAAAGGGATCTTATCAAAATTTAAAAAAAAACAACTTTTCTATAAAAAAAAATAGTAAGAGGATGAAAAGAGAAATAATCTTCTGGGGAAAATATTATCAAATAACGTATCTGACCCAGAGAATTTGTATCTAGAAAAAAGAGCTCTCCACATTCAGTGGTAAACACCGAACAACCCAATGAGAAAATGGGCAAAAGACATGAAGAGATATTTTACCGAACAGCATATCCTGCTGGTAAGGCGCTCAACATCGGGAGCCGTTAGAGAAATGCAGACTGGAAGTGTAACAAGGCATCACTATGTATCTAACAGAATGGATAAGGTGGAAAGTAGCAACACCACCAAATGCTGGTGAGGGGGCAGAAACTATGTCACTTGTTCACTGCTGGCAGGAATGTAGCATGGTGAAATCACTCTGGAAAATACTTTGGCTCCTCTTTCTTTTAAAACTAAAATCGGACCGACCGTACCACCCAGCAGTTTCACCTTGGGCATTTATTCTAGGGAGCTGGAAACTTACATTCACATAAAAGCTCGTACAGATCAAGCCACACAGGACCAGTCCTCAACAGCGCCACCGTGACACAGCAGGAGACGGGACCACAACACACACCCACTCTGCTTGCCGTCTAAGGAAACGGGATGCACCCCAATGGACCAGGAAAACGCTCATGTTTTTGCACAATTCAAGGTGGGTGGGAGGCTCCGAAATGGAAATGCTGAATTTTTCTGCTCTTCAGCAGTGATTAATATTTTTTAAAAGCTAAAGACATGTGTGCCGTATGTGTATCTTGACTTGTTGAAACACATCATAACTGACCTAAATAGGAACAGAAATGCAGAGAAAGAATGTATTGTTTCTGGTAAATACAGTATTTTTCTCCAAGCTATCCTTTAGAATAATTAATATTTTATTATACAACTCTTTGTTCCCTACTAAATACTGGCTTTTAAAAAACTTTGCTGCTTTCTTTAGGAAAGTCGATTCTATCTTGGGAGGACAATGGAGAAGCCATAATAGAATCTTATCATTCGCCAGCCAGAGTATCCACTAAGGGATCCCGACGCCAGTGAGGGAGACCGCCAATATTATTTTACAGAAGTGTATGTGATTACTGACTTGCAGAACCTCAACTTGTGACTTTCTCCTCTTACCTTTTTTTTTTTTTTTAACGATAATCAGGTCTCTACAATAAAGCCCAGATTTTGTTAATAACCTCTATAGCCAATCAAATACAATGCTTCCCTGAATCCGGAACCAGTGGAGATGAGTGGCAGCTGGCGCCGCCTGCAGCTGTGCGGAGGATGAATAAAATCAGCGATACTGCCCGGAAACTGAGCCAGAGCCCCGTGTGTGGGTGTGCCCCTTAAACCCCTAAGGAAGGTTTCATCGTCATGGTCCATTTCTCTGAGGCTTAGTAATAAGGTTGCTATTGAAATGGCCAAGGCAGGTATCACCAAAGACAAGGAGACACAGGAACCTGCCCTTTCTCCTCGGTGCCTGACCCTCCCCGCCCTGCTCTGTGGTTTCTTTGTGCCATAGCACTGGTCGCCCTTTAACACACTTACTGTTTATCTTCCCCGCTAGAATGAAATGTGCCTATGGGCAGAGATCTTTGCTTTGTTCAGCGGTATTTCTGAGTGCCTTGGACAGAGCCTGTCACAGAGGACGTGCTGGACAAATATTGAATGAATGAAGATGCCAAAGAAAATGCTCATCCACCAACATTTCCAAGTCAAAGATGTTCAGAAGCTTTCACGCCTGCTGAATATTCACACTGATATTTTGTAATCAAGTGACCTGAATTTTAATATACTTTACAGTTCCTTCGAGAGGTGAGGAATCTCAATGCTGGCTGCAGTGACAGCACCAGTTTCCTGAGGATATTTCTCCTCCCGGCAATCCCCCACCCCCCTCCCCCCATCCACCATGGCCACTGCTACCTTTAAGGCAGGGCCAAGAGACTTACAGCTCCAGGAAGACAGAGAAGTGGATCTCACTGGAAGATAGAAACCTAAAGATGGGGAAGAAAGGGAATATAAAGTGAAGGAAGTTTCTGCTCTCTAGGAAGGAAAAAAGAAGCACTCTCTCTCCTAGGGGAGCAAGAGAATCATTTGGAATGAATGTGAGTAGCTAAAAAACACTCTTTAGTTCTTCCCAAGGATCTAGGACTGAATCTTTCTCAGTCCTCTGGGGAGGATGGTGAGAAGATGGAGACAATATAATGTTTGAGGTGGACCCTGAACACGGAGGAGACTAGAGAGTTGAGCCTCTGGGAGACCCCAAATATTGTCCACTAAAAGCCACACCCAAAACTTGTCCAGTAAAATTTGATAAGACCTTAATTCAACCATGCGCATAGAGAAAAGGTGGAACTATAGGGCCTCGTGGCCTTGCAGCCCACTCCCTCAGGATGACACATCTGTTACCCCCTAACATCTGGTAACTGGAAGACCCATGCATTCAGAGGTCTCACCTATGATATTCTGCCCTGCTCCACGCAGAGACGGCCAAATATTGCAAGGAACTCATGCGTTCAACCCTATCATCGACAGGTTAAGGCTGCTTACTCACCACATCTCCTCAAAGAGCCTCGGCCCCTCCTGACCTCAAACCAGGAGATCTCATCTATTGGACAAGACGTCAGAGAAAGGCTACTCTTGAACTTCATTGGAAGGGGCCTTATCAGGTACTGGTAACAAATTTAGTAGCGAAACTCCAGGGAGTTAATCCTTGGCTTTATGTTTCACAACTAAAGAAGTAATTCAAAATTCCACACAGCTGGCAGACTACTCCAATAACTGACCTCAAATTTAGAATTCTCGGAGATCCGCTAGTAGCAGCTGCTCTTTGGAAGTAGGCAGCTGACCCAAGATCTTTGGAAACTGCAGATAATTTAGGGTAGTGGACAGTGCTGCCCAAGACATGGGACTAAGATCCCTGACTAATTCCTGTTTCATTCTTCACGTGCTTGCCAATAACCATTCCTCTGCTCAGACTCCTGGTTGTTGTCCACCCAGAATGGCCCTTTTTCTCTTTTCTTTCCTCTTCATTGTAGTCGTTAGGCCAGAACATACTCATTCTAACACCATATTCTCAGATTAGCTGAAGCGGTGGCCTCTGTCCTGAATCTTACTGATTTTTGCAGTATCTGTCATCCATCATTAGATCATCATGATAAAAACACCTCTGGACAATTTCAGTCTTATCAAACAAGATTATAGGAAACTGCATCTGACGGCATTTGCATCTACATAGACAAATGAGCTTAGATAAATCAATGAATTTGGTAGTACCCTTTTCTCCCAGAAAAAGAACCAATTACAACTGGTTCTACCTTTGACTTCAACAACCTTCGTGGAGTGATGGACCAATTACTTGCTCCCTGGAAGAGCCTAAAAAAGATCCAAATATGTGACTAGGCTAATGTAAGACCCCCCCAGTATCAACAATTCCTTCTCCCCTGAATCTCCCTGTGCTCCCTAGTGGATACTACTTCTTTTGCAGCCAGGATGGCTGGTCTCGTTTGCCTCAGAGTAATATATCCTACCCTTTAGGAAGAGTATTCCAAGACTCCCCTGTACACAGAGACCCCAATTCTGGAAATCCCAACTCAAATGCAAGTTCTCAAGCAAGCCAACCCTTGATTATTCAGACACTCTAACCAGGGAAATTACTAATTGTTTACATGAACAATCAGCAGTGTTCCCGATGGTGGAAATTCTACAAGCAGAAAGTGCTATAAGCAACTTATTCTTAATACTAACTTGGGCAGAAGTTATTAGCAATCCCATTTCCACCCCAGGTGAAACACAGACCAGTCTCGACGCCTTGTCACCAGTAGAGACGGACAATCGCATTGCTGTAGGCTGTTTGCTGTCTAGTCAAGGAGGCGTCTGTGCCATGACTAACCCTTCTTGCCGTACTTAGATGAGTGAAACAGATAAAGCAGAGCAAGCAATACATTGCCTTAAGGAAAAGGCCACTTGGCTTTTTAAGGCTGATTCTTATGACCCATTTTTTTATATGTTTATTTGGTCTGGGTTGGACAATCCGGGTTCTAAAGTGTCTTATAGGGGCTATTAATTATTTTAGTTTTTGTCAGCGGTCATGATGCTGGTCTCTTGCATTCTCTCTGAAATCTTAAATCCTACTGCATAGCTGCCCTCTTAACAGATAATCACCATGATGATACAACAGTAGACAGTTCGAGATGATCTTGCAAGGCAGTTGATCATGGAGACAACTGAACAATCCCCAAGCAGTGAAGATCGGGATTCATAGACTTCCCTGACTGCATCAGCCTCTTGCAAGTGAGAGGTTGTCCAAAAGGGAGACTGAGAGACTGACTATACAGGTCAAAAATGGCCAGCCCATAGATGACAATAGAATGCTGACTTAAAACTTCCTCAGTGACCAGTTCAGGAAATGAAAACACAACCTGTACAGCAATTGGTGCAGAGCAATTAACACTTTGTTGTTAATTGCCAGATTTTCTAATTTTTGTCCCGGCTTCCAACTTAAGACCCACCGAAGAAAGCCAAATATGCTATCCATGCCAATCACATAAGATGCCCCACCTCTGCTTACCCTGCATCCAGATTCCCTGTGCCAGCCTCTAATCGGAGCACACTAACGCCTTCCTTATTACTTGGATTTTAAAGCCTTCCTACTACCCTGCCTGGCTTTGACTCTACCAAACAGAAGTGATGGTGGTTTTCTTATTTGCATGGTCTTTATAATTTCCACCGCCAGTCTGGGACTCTGGAAGGAGGTGGCTTCACATGGCTTCCATCTTGCAACACCTAGCAGCTGCAGACCAACAGGAATGGAACTGTGGTAGATTTAAGGTAAGAAAGAATAGGAGATAGTACCCTGATACTTCCTTGGTTCTTATACAGCATAGAAGGCACCCATAAATCCCTGCATACTCCCTGTGAAAGAATGTTGAAGGTAATGTGAGTTGAGAGCCAGCAAGCCTGCAGGGCCCACTTTCGGGAGGAACTAGGCAATACTGTTGCAGGGAATGTGAGGTGATTTGCCAAGGCCAACGACAGATGTGGGGTTTGACTGAACTTCAGAGGTTCTGTCCAGAGAGTAAGAACCAAACTGGAGTCAATTATCAAGGGGAAGACATCAAGTCCTCACCATGTCCAGAGCACTGTATCAGTTAGGTTTTTCTGTGTAACAAACCACCTCAAAACTTAGCAATGTAAAACGATAAGCGTCTATTGGCTCAGCATTCTGTGGGTGTGTTAAGTGTCTTTGGAAGTGGACTGGCTCTGCTGATCTTGCTGAGCCCATTCAGGAGGCAGGCTAGCTGGTGGCCGGATGATTTAGAATGGCCTCACTCACTGAAGAAAATGGGTTGTAAGTCAGAGATCATCTGACGTATGATTTATCTCAGTGATTTTCTATGCTTCCGCTTCTACATGGTCGATGCTGTCCTCAAAGCTCAAGGTGAATTCCTCCATGAATAGACAAAGAGAAGGAGGTCAAGGCCGTCTAGTGGCTGCTTGAGCTTAGCGTTCACAGACCTGCTTTCCTTTCTGAGAAACCCTTTCTTTTCCGATGAGTGCTGCCTGGAATGTTCTTTCTCACAGAACAGGAGAGAACGCTAGAACAGTTGTCAAGAGCAAGAACTCCGGATTCCAACTTTAACACATCTTAATTTAAAATCTCCATGCTTCATTTTTCTCATTTGTAAGATAACAGTACTAACTACCTCATAGGCTGTTGTGAGCAGTACATAAGTTAAAACATGTAAAATTCTTAGAACTGGGTCTGACAATACGGTTATATACTCTGTAGATGTCAGTAATTATTTAGTTGACCTTAGATCTGGAAGCCCTAAAAAAATACCCCAACAGACTGTAATACTGATTTCAAATTTATACAAGAGGAGCACATCTTGAGGGGCTAGGGAATCAGTTTTCTCCAGTTTCAAATACTTTGTCAGCATGACTTTCTATGTGGCACTACCATAGTTAATTGATACATTTTGCATTTTTATTTTTATGTTTTATAATTGCAAAAAATGACACATCCTTACACTGGGAGCCTGTAAAACATAAAGAAGCATTAAAGGGAGACATACACTGAAATTATGGAGACCCCTACTGCTATATATATATATTCACTATAAATATATATATAGTGAAAATGATGACATAATGCACTTCTAGAAATATTTTTCACTTGGTAAAATATTATGTATGTTTCCCCATGTCACTATTTTAATAGCTGCAGGTTTATTCCATCCTGTGGATGTATTACAATTCATTTCTTGATCCCTGAGTGATGTACTTACAGGCAGGATTTGGTGAATTACCCATCACAAAGCCAGTGTTTTAATGGAGGGAACCCATACGGTCTTCAGCTGCTGAAAGATTATTAAGCTCTGTCGATTCTTTCCACCAGATTTTTTACTCATATACCCTGTCTACCTCTTCGTCTTTGTTATTTTTTAGGGTAAGTGACTTCAAGTCAAGCACATCCACAAGTCAGCCAGAGAAAATCAAAAGGCTAGAAGGCAGAGCTTATTACGTAAAACTGAAGGAAGTAGCATTCTTTTGCCCGTTGTCTGTCAGTTCTCTCCATGCTTAACTATTCAAGCATTGACGTCTCTTTCTTCCCATTTGGCTTCATGTTTTTCTACTTTCCACAGACACAGGAGAGTCTGCCATGTGTGTCATCTCGTAATATGTCAGGGCATAAGATTGGCCAAACACATCCTTTCTTCATTTTAAGGAGAAAAGATCTCTGGTATGCTTCAGGGATAAAAGATTGTAGAAAATGTCAATAAGTTATCTAAAATGCAAACACTAAAGCACCCGACATATAAAATTTGTTCTAAATAGACATTTTTCCTGGTGATATTCCATGTTTCAAATTACGTAAGTAGGATAATTAATGAGTGATTTGCTCTGGCACTGTGCTGATGACAGAATCTACAAAGCAATGAACAAACAGACAGGTAGAAACTTCACAGCAGCTGAATTCTCACATGAGAGGCAATGAGATACAGAGCATATTGTTCATTGAGCATCCTGTATTTTTTGCTTGGGGGAAATTATCACATTCTCAGTCCATTGCATTGTCCCGTTTTCTGGGCAGGACCCAGGCATGGTCACCAAGCATCCAATCTCTGGACCAGTGACTGGGTTAGGTTACCCAAGCTAGGTCACTGATCCTCAGTTCAGGGTCTTTCCCTCAACTATTGAGAAAGAGGGGCTGATAATAAGACTGGACTTGACATGAATAGAATATATATTCTATATAATAGAATATATAGTCAGAGCTGCCTACAGTCACCTTTCTGAGAACAAAAGTACAAGCTCCATAAAATAATCACTCCCAGTTACTTAGTTTATGGTTTTGTGGGCTGCATGTCTGAGATGACTCAGCTGAGTGTTGTCTTTTGTTTGGTTTTTTGTTTGTTTTTTGTTTTTCTGATCTTGGCTGGTTTTGCTTCATATATCTACGGGCAGCCCCTGGATAGCTGGGCCTGGCTGGTCTACGATGGCCTCACCTGGGATAGTTCATCTCTACTCCATGTGGTCTCTGACTCTCCAGCAGACTGGCCTCAGTCAATTAAGATGGCTGGGGAGTGGTTCCAAGGAAGTGAGTGGGAGCATGCAAGGCCTTGAGGACCAGGCTCTGAACTGGGGGGGCCTCACTTCCCCCACATTCTATTATTCAAAACAAGTCTCGAGCCCAGTTCAGATTTAAAGCAGGGGCAGTGGGGAGGGTTGGAATAGATTCCATCTTCATATGAGTAGGAGCTGCAAAGTCACGTTGCGTGGAGGTCTATGCAGAGGCAAGGAAATACGTATGGCCATTTTTGTAAATAACCTTGCATGGTCCGTCTTCAAACCCCAATGATTCATCTCTTTTATATACAAAATATACTTCCCTCTTCCCAAGATCTCCTTCCATTTGGACTGGAGGGCATATTTGGGGGACCTACATCCTACCACATGAGGCTTCCTTTGATTGGAGGCCTGTGAACTAAAAAGACAAATTATGTGCCCCCAGCACACCCTACACAGAAATGCAAAGTACAGCTAGACAGTCACAGTAGACTTTTCCATTCAAAATACCCTATCGAGGACAATTCTTGCTGTGAAAAATCTTGTAAACTTTATGAACCAAAGAATCTTACCCTTTTTGGATGAGGTCATTGAGAGGAAGTGGCTGCCAGTTGACCCTTGATCTGGACCCTGGCAACCAGAGACTCCTCACCCCTTCCCCTGCCCTTGGAGTGTACGTTCTGCCCACCGTTCCCGCACTAGGAGCTGTTTCAAGGACGTAGCCTTGAGAGAGTAGGTGGTGTCAAGGCCATCTGGACTGAATATGTGACCGAACCCAGTTAAAGCCTCTAGATCAACTTTTAAGATTCCGGCAGGTGGGTGCAGAGATTTACTTGTCTCGTGGCCATCCACACAAACCTCTTGTGTAAATTCCCTTGCTTGTTAAACCTGCCACCTACCAACCTGGAGTGGCCGGCCTCTTTCTTCAGTCTAGCTCTTTTACCCCTGTTGAAGGGACCAGTGTGCAAAGCAGCAATCACAGAGCAGAAGATGCTACAGATGTTCAGGATGAAGAACAAGGTCCCAGCAAGAGGCTGTGAATGGCACTGAGGCCTTCTGTTAAAAGTAGCTCTTTTCTTCCTTGGTTTCTGCAGATGCTGACATAAATTCTAAAAGTGAGTTGGCCAGATTCTTATCTATAGGTCAACAAGATTTTCTAATAAATAAAACATGCATTTTTTTGTTAGTATATAATTCTTTTTTTTAAAGTTGACATTGCCACCCTGGTCATCATGGCTCAGTTGGATGGAGCATCATCCCATAAACCTAAAGGTTGAAGGTTCGATTCCCCATCAGGGCACATACCTAGGTTGCAGGTTTGGTTCCCAGTCACAGCATGTGAGAGAAGCAACTGATCAATGTTTGTCTCTCACATCGATGTTTTTCTTTCTCTCTCCCTCCCTCCCTTTCCTCCTCTCTCTAAAATCAATAAGTATGTCATCAGGTGAGGATTAAAAATAAAAAGTTGCTGTTGCCATTTTAAAGCGAGCCCTAAATCCTGGTATTCAATGAGATTTGATGAGTAAAATATTTACAGTTTGTTTTATTATTAAACATTTAGTGTTTTCTGTACAATGTTTTCTTTTTCTGTTTTCTACTAAATTGAGATGGTTTGGTCAATATAAGCTGATAGGTGCTTAATATATCCTTCAACTCAGCCCCAGAATATACTTTTATTAAATAAAATTTTTCTAAAGCTTAGATAGCTTTTTAACATTTTTTAAACTTTTTGTTGAAGGGTAATATACACATAAAAGGGTACACATACCATGTGTGTACAGCTTAATGAAGTTTCCAATTGAATATACTTATGCAATCAACATGCAGATAAGAAACAGAATATTACCAGACCTCAGAAACTTGCTCATGCCCACTTTCAGTCACCCTTTCAGTTCCTCTAGGACTGGGCTTCTCAACCCCAGCACTATGGATGTTTTGGACTAGATGGTTCTTTCCTGTGGGGGGCTGTCCTGTGCATTGGGGGATGTTTAGCGGCATAACTGGCCTCTACCTCCCAGCTGTCAGAAGGAACCCTTGTCCCCAGTGTGATAACCAAAATGACTCTGCAAACATTGCCAAACAGCCCCTCGGGACCAAATTATGCCTAGTTGAGAACATCTGTCTCTAGAATAATTACTATTATGACTTCTAATAGCATAGATTAATTTAGCCTGTTTTGAACTTTATATTAAGAAACTCATACACTCTATTCACAATCTGGCTTTATTCTCTGAATATTATATTTGTGAGACCACTCATATTTTGTGCGTAGCTGTAGACTGTTCGTTCTTGTTGCTGTATCGTATACTCCATTGCGTGAATAGAACACAATTTATCTATTTAACTATTGAAGGGTACCTTGGTAACTGCCATTTTTGATTAATATGTATAGTTAAACTCATTTATTTGTTATACCTTATGTCCCAAATTACATATCATATCTTCTTAAAAATATTTTTAAGTTAAGGTATCTAAATTTTGGATTTTGTCAATCTGGAACAAATCGCATGTTAGGCATTGTAAGTTAAATATTTTTTATGGTAGCTTCATAAGAAATTTACAGTAGAGCCACCAATTCTGTGGATGAAGTTGGGAGGGGGAAGAGAAGAAGTTCAAGTTCAGTACAACCAACATTAATTGAACACCTCTGACTGTGAGGCACTGTTGGCAGCTCTGGAAATGTAAACACGAATAAAACAAGTTCTGTGTCTTTGAGAAGTTTGCCCATCCATTCCTCCTATAGCTGGCTGACGTTTTTCTCCTGGGGCGGGTATGATGAAATGGTACTTCCTGCTTGGAAGGTTGCCTCTGACGAGGAGATAAGGACAGTGCCAGGCGGAGGGGACGTGGGGTGGGTAGTGGAGCTGTACCTGCTTCAGGTCTTTGTCCAGAAGGATAAATGTAGGGGGCCTAGAAGTATAGCCCCACTCACGAGGGTTAGGAATGGGGACAGGTTTAGAGCAGAATCTTAGCTAAGAATAGGCAGTGTACGAGCTGCAGGGGAAAATGTGCCCTGTCCCCGAGAAACCCCAGTGGCAGGGTTGGACTGGATGGGGCATGGGGAGAGAGATGGCAGATACAGACGCCCAGGACATCCAGCTGACAGAGAGGACTGAAATGCTTGGTGATGCTTCATGAATCACTTCATAACAAAGTTGGAAAAGTTCTTTGACATTCACACCACACGTCCTACCAAACAAAGGAGAATGTGAGCCTAGACAAAGAACCGGCTCTGCAGGGCCTCTGTTTTTTAAAAGTAGGCTAATTTGGTATTTAACAGGCACCAGCCAAGCTGAGCCGTGGCCCTTTTTCAAGAAGAGTTTCATCAGCAGTACTTTATAAAGCATCTTTGTCTCTTCCCTTTGCTACTCAAGTGTTTATTAACTGTCTACAGCTTTAGTACAGGGAAAACGAAGACCAGTGTAACCGGTATCAGCCTTCCTGCTTAGTCATCATTTTCAAGCGGCTCAGACTTTCACTCTCCTCCCCAATTTATGTTTGTTCGTGATTACCATGCATTCTTTCAACTCAGTACTAATTCATTAAGTTAACCAAACAATTACGTTGTGAGTTTATTTTGGATTAACTTTCAATTAAGTTCACATTATAATACCATATTGTAAATACAAAAAAAGAATTTCAATCCAATAGAGGAAGGTTCCCAAATTTTATTTTAATTATTACTATGCATATATTTAATAATTAACAGACCATTGCAATAAACCCAAACCTTATTTCCAAGAAAATTTTAGATCAAATTTTTAAAATGATATTTCAACCACCTTTCTGGGCTCTTCTTTAAGAACCTTGCCTAGTTGATTAAAAAAAAAAAAAAGCAACAGGCAAAGCAAAACTCACCAAGTTTTTTAAAGGTCCTGTTCACGTGCAGGCAGGGTCATGCCATGAGCACCACTCCCCCACTCCCCCAAAGCCAGTTAGCCAATTAGAGGACAATAGGACATTGAGTCCCTGAAAAGCAGAGCCTTATCATTTAAAAGTCAGCCTTTTATGTTTGTCTCTTGTTCAGTGGGAAAATCCCGGAGAGAACACATTTTTCACCGAATTTATCTGTCACATGCTAAAATAACCCAGAACAAATGCACAAGACTTTCCATTGAACGACTTGAGCCTTTCCTTTAATCCGCCTCAAAAAACTCTCACTGCAAAGGATTTGTGATGGGTTATCACATGATAACTGAAGTATTTTTCTCTTCAGAATGTGTGCCTACTTATTTGTGTGTCCCAATATTATAAATTATTGTTTAAATAAGTATGCTTATTATTTAAGAGAAACTGCATCCTTTTGTAAATGAAAATGTGTGTATATGTTCTTTAAAATATTATCTACACATCTATAGGTATATGTGTGTGCATATGCTCGTGCATAGTGGCAAGTGTCTACGTATCTAGTACACATGAATATGTGCGTATGTCTAGACAGGTAGATAGATACACCTATGCTCACATACAGCATATATACCTATATGAATACACATACATACGTAACACACATATATACACATATGTACATACATACAGTATAACGTGTACAGTATACATACCCATGCACATACAGTATACAGTGTAAAGTAATGGTTAAGACCATGTACCCTGCAACCAGTCTGCTTAGGTTTAAATCCCAGATCCATACAGTAACAAAGTCAAGTTACTTAATCCTTGAGCACCTCACATTCCTTATCCTAAAATGGGAATAAGATTTGTATTTATCTCATGGGCTTGTTATAATAACTACATGAATGAATATATGCACAGCTCTACACAGAGTTTAGAACGACATCCAGTGCATGGTAAACACTAAGTAAACATCTGCCTGTAATTAATGTGTGTGTGTTTGTGTATATAGTACAGGTGGGAATAATTACCCTCTCCTGTGTCTGTTTCACACATTTGGATTTTTTTTTTTTGTATACAGCTTTTTCTTCATGTGGGGATATATGTGTATACTTAAAGATGGTTATAAAATTAACTCTACTTCTACTAAATCTTTTTCTACTAACTGTACTCCTCCTAGCTAAATAATTCTAACTTTTGACATTTGCCCCATATATTTTATATTTCAGACTCCTCCATCTTTTCATTCGTTTTTTCCTTGGAGCTTCCTAAGGTTTCCACACCTCTAGAGCGGTCAGACCCCAGTGTGTTCAAGTGTTCTAATTGGGACGTGACGGTACAGCTGTGAAGCTCTCTGCAGGGCTGTGAGTTTTTCAACAGCTGACACCAGCTGCAGTCCCCAGGTCTGAACCCTGATGCCTCCGATTTGGCTCTGTCCAGAAGGAGCCCTCTTTCGGTGTTACCAAAGGATTATAGACCTGTGGTTGGCCTCCTGGCTGCCCGATAAAATCACCAAGGAGCTTTTAAGAAACACCAACTCCTATACTCACCTAAAGCAATTAAATCAGAATCTCTGGAGGGTGTAGCTATATGCCACTATTTCTTAAAAGCTCACGTGTGACTCAAATGCAGTCAGGGCTAACAAGTGCCATAATAGAAATGGCCTTCACCATCCAACGCTGAAGGATATCATCTGATCCAAAGCCTTACTCCAGATATTCATATCTTTGCTCTGCTGCAGAGAAGGGTCAGCACGGTGCCTCCTCATTGAATGTGGGCAGCAGTAATGTCCCAGCTCCTTCCCAAAGAAGCTCAGTGGACAGCTTTTATTTTATTTTTTAAAAGATTTTATATATTTATTTTTAGGCAGAGGGGAAGGGAGGGAATAGAGGGAGAGAAACATCAGTGTGTGGTTACCTCTCACACGCCCCCCTACTGGGGACCTGGCCCACAACCCAGGCATGCGCCCTGACTGGGGAATCGAACCGGCAACACTTTGATTCACAGGCTGACGCTCAGTCCACTGAGCTACACCAGCCAGGGAGGCGGACAACTTCTCGAAGCCATGCTCCCTGCCTTGTCACCAAATGCCTCCAGAAAAAAAACTATGTGCACAGTGAGGCTAGAAATTGTGTTCTAGGGCAATCGCTCTCTATTTAAAGCAACTTTTCTTCTATCGTCACACACGATGGACAATATTCAAGTGCAGACACTGTCCTGTTGTGATACCCAGGCAAGACTTGGTTCCCAGCTATAATTCTATTTATGAAAGCATTTAAAAGTGCAAGGTAGTGACAGTGACATAATTATAGGGGCACTTTGGGTTGTTATTAAATGAAGCTAATGATTCACAATACTTCAGTTACTGTTCATTTATTCACTGCGGATTTATTGAATATCCACCCTCTCCGGGCACTAGTCTAGGTGCTGGGCACACAATTTTTTTCTTTCAAGACAAATTTCTTGCTATCTGTAAAAATTACAGTTTAGGGTAATTATATTTCAGAGGGGAGACGGGCACGAAACAAATACACAAACAAATATGTGTTTCTGTGTGGTGGGGGGATTACGGCTAAATGTCATGGAGAAAGGAAAGGGACAGTGAGATAGTGCTTTGGTCAATGGGGTCCTCAGAACACACCTCCCTGGGGAGGTGACATTTGAAAAGAAAGAGAACTAAAGGGACTGAGAAGGCAAGACTTCTGGGTGTCTGTGGGAAGGGCGATCTGAGCAATTGCGAAGACCCCGGGGAGAGAGCCCATTGTGTGGTTCCAAGAACATCAAGTGGACCGAAGTGGCTGGGGTGGGAAGAGACATGAATGACGGTAGAGTTCAAGTCAGAGTGATAGCAAGGTGTCCAACATCTATAGGGTCTGCGGACTTAATTCTTAATGCAATGGGAAGCCCCTGGAGGGGTTTCAACTAGGGAGTACTCAGATTCACCCTATGAAAGTATTGATGCTTAGGCATCTGTGTTGAGTACATTTGGTAGGCAGGGATATAGTTGGAATCAGGTGACTTGTCAGAGCTGTCAGGGGGTGATGACAGCAGTTCAGGTGAGATGGCAGTGGTCTGGTCAGGGCTGGTGCAAGAGGAGTGGGCAGATGTGGCAATATTTGGATATGTCTTGGAAGCAGAGTTATCAGAAATTACTGATGGAGTGGAAGTAGGGTGTGAGAGAAAGACAGGTTTATGGGGGTAGGGATAGCACTCACTGAGGCAGAGGACCCTGGGAAAAGAGGGTGTTCTGCTCAACGTTTGGGTGCTAAGTGGATTCAAGAGAGAGAAGTCGGCCTTGGATCTGCATATCAGCTCCACTTCATCTTTTAGTAATGTTGCCACTGAGTTCCTTTGTCTGATGACGCAAACTGTAATGAGATTATTTTCTAAGGGCTAATCCTCTCAGAGATCTGGGACAACCCATGGCTGCTAATACCACTCCTGTAGGTCGACCCCACTGTGTCTGTGCTTGTACCAGACGGACGTAGTTTAAAGCACTCCCATTTGTAGAAGAGACTTGCTAGCTCTGCTTCCCTTTGTCAGACCACGGCAGTCACTCTCGGCTCTCCTAGCAGCTATAGCACCAACAGATATTTCCATACCCTGGCACATCAGAGTTTGGACAAAGGCAGCATGGAGCAGTTGTGTGTCTTGTCTTATCATCTCCACCCAAGGAGGTTGTGGGCAGGGAGGCCTAATAAAACATAGGCAGTTCTTGGTCCAGCAGATCACCTGTACCCTGACACAAACAGAGGTGACTTTGTTAGGTAACAGTCTTGAAACCTGAGTTGTGGGAGATGGGAGAGCGGAAGGACCTGTGCATCCTTTTCAATCCACCCTTCCTGGAATCTTCTCTTTGGGCTCAGGTTAGACCTCATGCACTACCTACACGAAGGCTTCTTGCAGCCTCGGCGTGTGAAGGCTTCCTTCAAGCCTCTACCTCAGTGTCCTGTCTTCTCAGAGAGCCTCCCTGATCCTATTTCTGGGAAAGAGTCAACCCTCTGAGCCTCCACAACCAAAACTCTATCAGAGCGCCTCTCTGTGCGTGGTTGTCGGTGCGTTAACAGACGTGTGTGTGTAAAGGAATGGCCTTCTATAGTTGGGTAACTTTTCTTTCATTGGATTCATTACATCTTTAAGATACTGTTAGATTGTTCTGATGACCGAAAGGCTCACAGAACTCCGGATGAAGGGATCCTAGCTGTAGAGCAGGGAATCACGAAAGGGCCCCGTCTAACAGCAGACTGTGCGCGGGTGAGTCATGAGAGCCAAGAACTAGGTGTTAGGTTCCCCCGGGCAAGCCTCCTTCTGAGTTGCTCTAGTCCTTGGATGCTAGAATGTCAGTATCTCAGCCTGCATTTGCTGAAAGACCCCACAACTCATGCCCTCTCTTTGTTCATTGCCCTTGTGTTTTCTGTTTGAATTTAGTAGATTTCAAAGTAACTTTTTCCTGATTATAAATGTAATACATGCTGGCGTGTCTGGCACTGTCCCTGTTGACGCCTGTTGTCCTGGTTTAATTATTAATAGCACTGCCCCCACTCTCAGAAGAATTCCTGTCTGAATGATAACTCATATGGCCACCCTCCTGGTTGCACAGGATTTAGATGATGTCTTGCAGATACACATAAGAGTGCTATAAAGAGCACTGTACATGGATTGCAGTTGTGTGAGTACATTTCATTACTCCCTTAGGGTAAATTCCAAAAAGTAGAATTTCTGAGTATAGTGTCTTATTTTGTTATTTCTCTTACACAAAAGTAAAATATTATACATGGTGGGGCAAACATTGGTTTAAGTTGTTCATATGGAAAAAAATGCAATAATTAATAAATAATAATGCCAGAATAAACTGTTTCGCATACAACTGTAAATCGACTTCTGCCCCACCCAGTATATACTCTGCTTCATTTGCTTTATTCACTTTACCAACATTCTGTCACTACATTATTGGTAATAATTCCATTATAAAATACAAAAGCCTGAGCTCAACAGTTAAATAACTTTTCTAGGCTCCCAAAGCCAACAGGTGGAGGAACTAGGGAAATATACTTACACCCTGATACTCTCTATTTGTCTTATAATCGTTTCTATGTTGCTTATAATTGGTTTACAGCTCTGTAGATTGGAGTTAGCAGAGAAAAAGAATGTTGACTTTTTTTTTTTTTGTATTCTGGAAGTACTACTGCTTCCCTGTACGCAATCCTGGCTTTGTTCAGAAAGGTTGGCGATGTGTTTGATGAGCATTTGGAATGGCTCTAATACTTCCTGTTGTGGCAGAGTTTACTTTCAAACGGATTTTTTTGGAGAGTTGAAAATCCTCTGCAAGGTTATTTGCTTACTACCATCCCACATACCTTCTGTTTACTCCTGCTTCAGGCTGCCCAGCTGCGATGCATGTAGCCTTCAGAATCTTTACAGCCTAATGTATTACAGAGTTGATATGACCACCAAAATCACAGCAACTACAACTCTTAGATGATTTTTCTTCTAATGCATAGGAAAAAGGATATTTTGGCTCTATTTACAGAAAGGACACATGTATCAACACTATATTTTACTATATATGAAGGGAGACCACCCCCAAAACCCAGAATTATCTTCTGCAGGGCAGGCACCTTGTAGGACAGGCTTCCCCTGCTAGATGAGTGTTCTAGGAACCCATCTGCATCAGTGTGCCAGCTGGCGTTGTTGTGAGAGGCTGCATTTGGCTTCAGTGAATTGGTTTTTGAAGACTCTTTTAATGTGTTTGCCCATTTCATGATGGATGATTTATAAGTGTACCTGCCCACACCGTACTGAGTGTTCAGGAGTTTTTGACCAGAAACAGCACGACCCTTATGCCCCACCCTCCATATTCTCCCGATCTTGCCCTGAGTGACATTATTTTTTGTTTTCCTGGCTGAAAACAGTCCTCAAAGGGAAGCATTTTGCTGATGTGGAAGAGGTGAAACAAAAAATGTCAGAAGCACTAAAAGGCATCTAAATCAATGAGTTCAAAAACTGTTTTGAGCAGTGGAAAAAATGTCCCAATAGGTGGATTGCATCAAATAGAGAGTACTTTGAAAGTGATGGAAGTTTAAACATGTAAGAGTAAACACACAACTTTTTATAGATAAATTCTGGTCCCACTCATATATATCACTTCTTATGTATATGATACATATGTGTATATATGTATATGTAATCACACTTCTTCTATTATCCATTTATCTATTGATGGACACTTAGGTTGTTTTTAGGTCTTTATCCTGAAACTTGCCCTTGGTCTGTTGGGAACCACTTCTGGCAATTTCTGAGATATGCTCTTCCCATCAGTGGCCTGAAGCCCATCAGGGACCGATGCAGGATACCAAAGAAAGGAACACTGTGTCCTGCTCCAGAATGGCCCGTGGGTTCAGCCTGAAACTAGACTTCAGCTGAACTTACCTCTTAGCCTGGGTTCTCTTCCTCCGCTGCCTCATTTCCTTACTCTCTGGGGAACTGGAAGCATTCCCTCAATCATTTGCACAACAATGCACCTCAGGCCCGGTTGTTAGAGAATCTACCCAAGACCATTGTTTTCTGTTTTCTATCAGCTTGTTAGTTGAATGGCTTTCAAAAAAATCTTGATCAAGGAGAAAATGGAAGGGAGAGAGCACAGTCAGGGAATAACCTTATCATGGCAGGACCGTGCTCCAAGGAGATGGCCTGAAAGGAGGGAGGATGTGGGAAGGAGAGCACAGGAATGGAAGGCTGGCCTCCTCCAAGAGCCTTGAAGCCCTTAGCCTATGTTAGAAGTTCAATGGAAAATTAACGTTGAAAGTGCAATCACTTGGGTGCTTAAGCTCTTGAAATTCACCTCTGTGGCCATTAAAAACAAAACAAAACTGGATGAAATGGAATTTGTAATCAATTTGCTTATGGTGCTTTTTGGCTTTAGCTCCTGACCTTTAGAAAGGATCTAAATCCAGCTGGGAGACTATCCCTGAGTGCCACATAAGCCAAAGCCCTCTGGCATTGGGGCACCTGAGGCTTGGAACCAGCATCACCTGGAACAAGAGCTGTGCTTTCTACAGGATGCCCGAGCTGCCTAGGCGGACAGTACAGAGAGCTGAGCCCACTAGAGAGAACATTTATCCGGAAGAGTTTTCATTTAGTCTCTAAGCACAGGCCCCTGAGGAGGCTCCGGGAAGTCGTGCTGGATGAAGTGTTGCTGTACGTATTAGCCATCCTTCATTAAGGAGACTGGAGCAATTAATGCTATCTTGATTAATGAAACTAAATTAGCTTGTCATTTCTAATGCTTCTTCCTTCTCACTAGCAGGCGAGAATTTGGAGCTGACTTAGTGAAGCCCACTAGCAGACTTTTAAGCAGTGTTGGAATTTGGCTGTAGCTGTTTTCAGTGAAGCACTTGGCGAAGTCAGGCCTGATCAACTTCTGTACAAGATGAGGCAAACAGAGCACAGATTTTTAAGGACATGGATCACAGACCTGGGTACAAGTTCATCACCAGACCTCAGTTGATTAATATGTGAAGTGGGAATTACTATAATACCACCCTCAAAGTTGTCCTAAACGGATGGTTCTCTAAGTGAGGGCCCCACACTAGCAGCATCGGTGTCACTTGGGGACTTGTTAGAAATTCAAAATTGTGGTCCCGAGCCCCAAACTACTGAATCATAAATTCTAAATACCCAAAGGCCAGTGCTGATCAAATTTCACTTTGTAAAGTTTCCAGCAACCATCTGCTACCTTTTTCCTCTGTTTGGTCCAATGGTACCAATAGAAGAGGAAAAGGAGGAATGACCACCAAGCCTGAAGATGATATAAGACCAGAAAAATCAGAAATAAATAAACTGAGCAAACAGATGTAACACGTTCCACACTGCTCTAAACTGACCAGGGGAATAGGAGTAGAGAAGATTATAGTTTGCAGGACTTAAGAGTGTCAACCACTTCCTGGGAGTAGAGGTGAAACACAGGACAGATTCTTTTTAATTCGTTGAGGTACTTCTTCTCTGAGATCCGATTTTTGTATGCATATTGAGTTTTAGGCACAAAACCCGGTGTTGCAGAGAGCAACAGATGCCGTCAGCGCCCCTCTGCACATTTCCTTGGGCTGTAGCATTTTAGTGCGTGCGGGCCAATGTCCAGCTACCAGCATCTGCCTGTGTGCAGAGTAGGTCAGAGGTGGACGTCAAGAATTAACATAATAGCCTTCCTTCCCAAAAGTTGTCAACCCCAGCTGGAATGACTCAGTGCATTCTATACTGGTTTCCCGAGCTCTGCAGTGGAATTGAGCTTCGGCTACCCATGTGGCCACCAGCTTGATGACAGACCCTTTATTGGCTGCTTGTCCTGCCCTGCCTTACCCCTCCATGCCTCTCTCTGTCTTCTCGCATCACCTGTTAAGTGAACAACTTGCCTCAAATCCTGGTCTCTGGGTCTACGTCCGCGGAAGCCGTAAGACCCAGGGAATCCCAAGGTTGCACTGTGGTCACCCCCTTCAGTCGAGTTCTGCTGGGCCCTGCTTTGCTGAACTTATCACCACAGTTTAAATCGTAAACCTAGAACCGCTCATGGGAAAACCTTACTCTTTCAACCTACAAAGAGTTAATTTTCATCTAATCTACAGTCTTCCGTTGTAGACAAAACAAACTGAGCTCTGGGAACAGGCGTAGCAGAGATAAATTGATTAGTGTCCATTGAATTAGGAAGCTGACGCTCGCCTTGCTTCTCTCAGCCCCTGTCCTGGGCGATGATTCATGCTTTACGCTTCCTCCCTCGGGATGGATGTGGTAGCCACAATGGCTTAAATAGCAGCGGCTTCTGAAATTCTAGTTCCGGGGAAGGCGAAGCGATAGAGAGAGATCATCAAAGTACAATCACTAAAATAGTGTTGAGTGTTCTGGATAAGGGATTGGATTTATTATAGAAATTGGACATTTTCCAGTTGCTGTAGGAGTTGGGGAAGCGAAGTTCTGGGAGATGGACCATGAGGACAGAGAATAAGCCCTAATTAGACCTCTTGAAGCACAAGTCAGGTATACAAGTGAGAGCTTGCAGGGAGCTCAGAGGAGCCAAGCATGTCCAGTTACCCAGGCAGGCCTGCAAGGACGGGAAGCTGTCGTCTTTGTGAAGTTGCCACCACACGTGTCCATGGTCATGTTTCTGGTGGTGAGCTGGGCTGGCTGTGGCTCAGTGGGACAGCTGGAGGGAAGAAGAACTGGAGAAGGAGCGCCAGAGAATGACAAGCTGAAGTTGACCATTCCCCTGTCCATCACCATCAGATGCTGAAGTCCTCCTGAGAAAGATGGCTGGTGCTTCACTTCTGCCTCCCAAATTTTATGCAGGTTTTTCCTTGACCAGCCCTGTCTGGAGCCACTCTGGGATGGGGCATCTGGGCAACCCAGTTCCAGCTTACGAAGTTGATGATGGTCATGTCTCAGGCAAAGTTGGTCATGCCATACGATCCACCCCAGACTCTGACCCAGGCTCAAGCTGACTTTGTTTTTGTTTTTACATCTTTGTTTTTATATATTCTCTAATGTCCTCAAAGATGGGGAACAATTTATCACTGTTTCACTCCAATGCTATGTGATTCTAAGGTGGATTCACTAGAACAGTGATTCTCGATTGGTGATTATGCTTTCCTAGGGACATCTGGCCATGTCTGGAGACATTTTGGATGTCATGACTAGGGTGCAAGCAGAAGTCAGGGATGCTGCTAAACACCCTACAGTGCACAGGACAGGCCCCCCAATAAAGAATTATCCCACCCAAAATGTCAATAGGGCCACTGTTAAGAACCCTGTGCCAGAAGTAAGAGCCTACTTCTAATTTAGACAGTTCCTTTATTTTGCTTAATCAAGCACATTTAGAAATACTAAGGGAACAGGAGAGCATGCATAACCACTTATCCATTTCTTTTACCCAAAGCATTCCAATCTAAACTTCAGTAATAATCTCAAGATGCTCACTTTGTGTTACCCTGACTAGATATAATAATGACATCATTCTTCCATACATCTTCCCTAAGACATAAAGGTGCCCCTGGCACCCCTGACCAACCCACATCTCCATTTGCCACTCTCGTGGTAGCCTCAATATTTCCATTTCATTGTTTACCACAAAAACAACCAAACACCACAAAAACAACCAAACACTAGTTTAATCATTGTCTTCTGCCTGTCTCATTAAAATGTAAATATTATCTTACATAGTCCTCACAACAGCTCCAAGAGGAACAGTTTTAACCCATTTTACAGATGAGGAAACTGAGATTTAGAAAGGTCGAATGCTTTGTCTAAGACCACCTGGATACCAGGTGGAAGAATCTAATATTTGCTATGCCAGACAGTCCTGAGATGATATTACTAACACAAAAAAATCCGAGATGGGATATGTGCCTTTTAAGCATTTTCCCTTAAATATTTAAATGATAGCTTTGCTAAAATCCCTCCTGCCTGCAGATCTGTGGATAGAAGAAGACCCAGTTCCCTTAATCATCAGCCAGCATCTCTAAAGCTCTTCTCTAAATAGCTGTTGGTAAGAAAAATGCAAATGAGGATGTCTAATTGCAAATTGTGTGAGCCCCACTTTGAGACCTTCTGCGGTGACTGAGCCAAACTTCCTCCCAAGCAAACAGATGTGCTGGCTCCTCAGTTCTGGAGCTTGGCTGTTCTCTTGGCAGAAAACCAGACCTGTGGTGGAATGATATTACCATGCCCGGTTTGGAGCATCTGAAGATTGTGGTCCCTGCTAGAACCCCCCACCAAGGACGCAGCTGTGAACAGGAGCCCCTCTGTGTCTGCTGAGGGGGCAGGACTGAGGGCCTTGGCTTCATTTTTAATTACGAACAATTATGCTCCCATGTGAAAGGGTAGTCAGTAAAAATGACATAAACAGGTATCAAGACACATGTGTTTAATACACACATACAGTCACACGTGTACCTGAGGATATATGGCTATACAGCATGTATGTGAGTAGAGAGGTCAGTCCCTCCAAAAATGAAAATATACTACCTGGAAGATAACCTTTCTTTCGAAGTTCACCCAGTTACAATTCAACAATGCCTGGTGTCTTGGTGTTCTTGAGGGACTTTCCTACATGAAGTTAAACCAAATGAAATGGACATTTTTATAAGTAAAATATGTGGATAATATGAATTGACCTAATACATAATCAACAAGCATCTAATTAGAGTGGCGTTAAGAAGTAAAAGCCCTTCTCCAGGTATCCCAGCAAGCAACGGCCCAAGTTCACAGGAAATGGGGAATCTGGTAGATTACAGGGGCAGGGTCTCATGAACAAGGTAAGAGAACAGTGCCCCACAACTACAAATGGGGCAAAAACTATAAAATAAAATGCTGTTTTGTCAGAAAAGCTGGGCTGAGAACAGAGCAAGCAGGAAGTATAGGCAGCTGCTCTGTTTCTGAGCTCCTGACCGAGGTCTCTTAGAACCTAGTTTGAGACTGATTAAATTACAGCTGGAAGCAAGCTCCATTCTGCAAGGAGCAACATCAGACGAAGGGGCTACTTGCAGAGATGAGTTAAAGAAAAGTGGATTTCAGAGGACTTGGCCTGTCCATGGGGCTTGTGGAACAGTGACCTCTGGGATATAGGGTGGGGGCAGGAGAAGTGTCAGCTGAGGATGGGGAAAGGTCTACAAGGAAAAGAGAGCCAGATGCTGGATTCTTCCGGGAATCAGGTGGTCGTGCCATGGCTGAAGAGGGCCTGGATGAGAGGGGAGGGGAGAGTGACTTCTGGACTGTGAAGTGTGCAGAAGAGCCAGGACAAACTCTCCTCTTCTGTGGGTACCTCAGAAATTGCTTCAGATGATCAGGAAGCCTGATCTCTTGTTTCAGTCTTGCCTTCGACTACAGTTCTTGGCAGACTGTTCAAGTTCTCTGAGCCTCAGTTTCCTGATTCATAAAATGGGAGTGCAGTTCAGTTCCTGGGTCAAGATCACCTGTCAGAGGACCGATTGCTTGTCAGAAAGTGGTTCACTGGGGACATTCCAGACAAATGGGGACATTTTCATGTACCCCACCTAAGGACAGAATTTTAGGGGATAATTCTGGAAAATTGAGCCCCAGAATCCAGGTATATTTTCACCTAAGAAGACTCCTTAGGGTCCCGATTTGGGGTTCGGACTGCCATTGGCTTTGCTGGGATTACCTTTGTTCATTGCTGGCTGTTATGAAGCACAGGCCCAAGACTGAAGGAATGTGTTTAGGACATTCTCTCTTTTTTTAAAAGACATCTGCATGACCCTGGATGAAAGCAGAAGTCCCCTTCTGAGAAAGCAGTGGAAAGCAGCCCTAGATAGCAGCCCCCTTCCCCAGGGGACAGCTACTGCAGCCCTCCTTTGGGGCCGAGAACCACCCGCACAGTGGACTCCTGTGGGTGCTGTCCGTGGTGCTGAAATTCAGTTAAAGAGGCATTTATGTAACTGTACTTACACGTCCTAACAAATTAAAGCCTAAAGTGATAGATGGGAAAACTAAAAGAGCTCTTATGTATTGAAAATAAAAACCTTTTAATTTAGGAATTATATTGAGCCTAAATTTTCAAAATATTTAAACACTGTATATAATTATATATGCTCATAATTTTCCAATTCATGAAAGCACAAATTTAATGGAGAATGCTTGGGGAAACACAAAGGAAAATGAAGCACCAGGCCCCACCACCCAAAGTTAACCATTATTAAATTTTTGATATCTAAATTTCTGCTCTTCCAGAAATTCAGCCCACAAATATTTATTGCCAGGCACTATACTGTGTGCTAAGGAAAAGGAAATAATATCAAAGGTTCCATTTCTCTTTTTCTGCCCGCTTCACACTATTCTTTTCTATCTGAGTTTGTAATGGAATAAGGGGAAACATGGCATTATGGGAAGAGATGGGTGTTGGTCTCATTCCAGCCTTACAGCCTAGTTGCTGGGACTGCGATGAATAAACACAAAGAAACTGGCACCAAACCTCACGCTTGGCAGGTGCTCAATCAACAATAGCTATTGTTACTTTTTATTACTGTTGTTTTTATGTAAAGATTCTTATTAACAATTGCAGCTAATTTTAGTCCCACTTCTACAATTGTCCCAAGTGCATTTTTAACTGTTAATCTCCATCATTACTCTTCCTAAGGAACATTGTGTGTCCATCAACACTGAGTTCAAAGTTTTTGCTGTCCATTATTTAGCGCCCCCAGACATGGATTTTTTTTGTGCCATCTTTAGGTCTTGCCTTGTTTTGTTTGTAGCTTTTAGATTCTATGCCTCCTGCTCAGCCAGTTGCTTGCCTTCTCTTGTTGTAGAGGTGGGAGTTGCGTAGATGTTACACTTCACTCCTTTGGACAGGAGAATGACCCCAGATGGGTCACTCAGTTAACTGTGAACAATGGCCCCTGGAAAGGTACAAAGTCTTTTTTATATTTCTTGTATCTTCCTGCTCAGTTTTCTCCAGTTTCAACCACTCAGTAGTTTAACCACATAATCAATCAGTTTTGGGGGTGGGAGAGGACACAACCTCCCAGGCATTTCCTGAATGAGGTCCCCTTGGCCCAAACAATTCTTCTCCAGAGAAAGGGACAGCTGAGAGCCACGAGCAGCCAACATCCACAGTGGTGAGGGGGTGGGTCCACTGGTTCCATAAAGCAGATCTAGGACAGGCAACCCCGACAACCAACTACACCAGCCTAATGCATGGCTTGCTTTCCCTCAAGAGCAAACAGGAGGGAGAACTCTGAATATCCCTGAATTTTGCCTGTTGGAAGTTATATAACTCAACTGTATGTACAACAATTATAACAATGGTTATTTCTAGAATTCCACTTAGGGAACTAGATCTGCCTCAGGGAGAGAGGGGATACTCAGGGACTTGGGGTGTGGGCAGAATTGTGCTATATAAAAAAATGAATACATTTGTTGTTACTCTAGAAAAGCAGGAAATGGGAGAGAAAACAGTTAATAATTTTCATAGACTATTACCAGGTACCATATCCCCTTTCCCAACAGTTCAAAGATTATTTGAAACATTGGGCAGGCACTATTTAGATAACAGAAAGTACTTCATTTTATATAATTTATATATATATCACATATATAAGATATATAACACATATCTATATGATATATATATATATATATATATATCTCACAATATTTTATAACAAACATATTAAGCACATATTTTGAAAATAGCCACTGGGAATTTCTGGCTGACAAAAACTTGCAAAACACACTCACCTACATCGGACTCTATTCAGCTCCTCACCTGTTCATGGGCACAGGATTCTGTCATATCACTCAGTTTACTCCCCCCTGTGATCAGATGTCTTTTGTCACTATTTTTCTCCCTATGTCTGCCTCATTCTTAGCCATAGTTGCTAATTTTTCCAGTTCTATGGATCCTGGTATTACACAAGTTTTTCAGTTTTTCTTCTATTTGTTGTTCCATGCCAATAGCCCCTTCATGATCTCTCAAGAAGGCTGAAGGACTAATCCATTTCCCCTTACTTTTTGTTGGTCAAAAGGATGCCTTGGACACTGGAAATACTCACCATAGCTCATTTCTTAAAGAAGACAAAAAGACACTTTTATACATTTTAGCTAGGACAGCCTGATTTTGAGATTTCTTGGAGCCAATTCCAATTTTAAATTATAAATCATTGTCACCAAATTACTTGCCAAGCCATATGTCTTTATGTTTAACTTATAATTCTGTTTTTGTAGTTTGATATTGCTGATCTCAACTAGAGTCCCATTAACTCTTAAGTTCTGAACCTATTAGAGATTGTTGTCCCTATCATGAATGTCTTAGAACATCAAAATAGTATTTGTTGTGCTGGGCAACCAATTGATTAAACACACCATTAGACTAGGAGTGAAATGGTGAACATTATTAATCCCCTTATCATTGTCACACTAGCTAGACACAGGAGTTGTCTAACAACTGAAAAATGAATGCTACTGATATGTGGCTGAGCTGCCGGTGCAAAGACAGATGCATATTCCAATCTCGTGACCCCAACTTTAGGATGCTACTTCAAATGGCAAGCAATTTGAAGATAACAAATGAATACGAACACATAATCATATTTTTTGTAGCTGAGGAGATAATCTGTATTCTGCACACTCTCTGGATTCCCTTTGCTGATTGTTACCACTGAGTCAATCACACAGTAGGAGAACACTAAAAAATCAGATCATTACCCAGTTTTCATTACATGGGTTTGGATTAGGAAATGGTTGTGAAAAGTACAGAAAAGTAAATTCACTGGATATTGTTGCAAAACTGTTTTTATTCAAAGCCATCTGATCACATGGGATAGCAACCCATGGGGATGATGATGGATGGAACAGGTGGCAAAGCTGCTTGAGTCTCTAACACTCCAACCCATCTCCCCTTTCAAAACTGTGCCTCCTTTTTGCAGGTTATGATAACTTTATTAGTACTCTAATAATACATGTGATTTTCATATGTAGGCTATGTTGTTAAAAGTTCATTATATTAACATATTTTGAGGGGGCTTAAAACTAGGTATTCACTTTGGATCAAGTCATAGAGTCCAGAAGGATGGTGGTAGTCTATTCAACAGTGATTCAGTTAGGAATGCTTAAAATAATTTTTATTATTCAGTTACAGTTGATATACAATATTATATTAGTTTCAGGTGTATAACCCAGTGATTAGACGTTATATAACTTACGAAGTGATCACCCCAATAAATCTAGTGCCCATCTGACACCATACATCGTTATTACAATATTATTGACTATATTCCCCCTGCTGTAGTTTACATCCTCATGACTCTTCGGTAACTACCACTTTGTACTTCTTAATTCCTCTGCCTTTCACCCATCTCCCTTACCCCATTCAATGACAGTTAGAGACCTGTATCTGTTTCCTTGATGATTACTAAGATGAGATAGATATACATAAAATAAAATTACACAGAAGTGGTATAGAAACAGATGATATTAATACATGTCCATTAGAAGACCAGGCATTTATTTTGTAGACACAACATTCCCTGTAGCTGATTGTTTTAATATTGACTGAGGGAATAATGACTTCACTGGAAAATTCTGCGTCTTATAAAAAAGAAACTTACTATCAGATAACTTATTTTTTAGAATATAATGAAAATTTTAATAAGATTGGATGGATCACTAAAAAATTCCACTATTCATCTCTCTCTCAATTCCATTTCACTGACTGCATAAAGGGATTATAATTTGACCTTATTGCCTTGAATGTTTAAGTTTTATATTTAATCTTGAAGAAAAGGAAGTTTTATGCCATTGAAGAGACACCTGTACTTATAAGAGCTCTTTGAACAAAAAAGTAGAAATTATTAGTAAATGATTTTTATGAGAAATTATTTTTGCAAGATAATAAAAAGATCAAACTGGGTAGGCATGCAAATCACCATTGGTTTAGTGGCCTGGAGCCTGGGTATATTTGTGCTGAACTTCAACAACCTCCCATGATGAAATATTTCTACCTGAAGGTTAGCAAAATATTACAAAGCCTACATTCTATAAAGGTAGGGCTTTATAGGTGACTCAATTTACTTTCTCTAAGTGAATGACTGCATTAAGAAGTTAAATGGCTGAAGGCCAAAGGATCAAGGACATTGTCACAGAAGCAGTGCCTCATACAGTGATGTTTGAATCTAAATTGGAGGGAGTGAGGAAGAGAGGCAATAAATGGGCCACTGATCTTTAACTGATGTCCTCTGGTAGAGTTGTCCTGGTTACTTATGACACGGGGCGGGGGGTGGGGATCACTCTTTCTGGATGGTTTGTGCCTGAACCATGTCTATTGTTAAATATTTTTAATATCCCCATTGGGTAGATGCATTTGTACTGTGTGCTGTTCATTTAGCCTCATTGATTTATTCAATTAAAATTCCAGTGAATACTTAGTACATGTTGGTGAAATGCCATGTCCAGTAGGGAGGTGTGATTTAGCCTTGACAAGAGATGCCCTACTTTTAGGTGAATAGGTCACATAGGAGAAAAGATAAATGACAAAGAAATTCAAAATCATGGGCTAGTTGATGAGACTGAATAAAATTTTACATATTTCATCACTTTTGGGGAGTTTATCTACAAATGTGCAAATGGCTCCTGGTAGGTTGCTCATTGGTTCACTGGAACTTCTTTCTGCACACTATTTTACACCGTGGTAGGAGACTTCCACGCTGAAGCAAGATCAAGCTTCTATTTTGAAACCAAGTCAGAAAAATAGTCCGACCACACCCTTTTCCTTCTGAGCCCTGCACAGTGGATCTCTACCAGGCGAAATATTGTTGATTTTCTCACAGTTCACCCATATCTTCAGGTTTTAATTTTAAAAATGAAGGGCTTTTCGGATTTGCCAGAATCTCCTTTATAACACTGAATTTCTTAAGGAGAGTTTTGTATCAGCTTCTGTCATCTCCTTCCATTTAAAATAAATTTAACTCTATTTAGTTGATATTTATCAGTGTTGGTAGCACGTGGGTCATTTATTTGAATGAAATCATTCAGTGTTTGCCTTTCTCTATCTGACTTCTTTCACTTTGCATAATTTCATCAAGGTCTGTCTATGTTGTCGCAAATGGCAAGATTTCATTCTTTTTATGGCTTAGTAGTATTCCATTGGATGGATGGTACACACACGCACACACACCCCACACATCTTCCTTATTTACTCATCCATCAATGGACATTTAGGTTGTTTCCGTTCTTGGCTATTGTAAATAATGCTGCAATGAACACAGGGGTGCATACGTCTTCTCAAATTAATGTTCTTATAATCTTTGGACAAATATCCAGAAGTGGGATGGCTAGGTCATATGGTAATTCTATTCTTAATTTGTTGTAGGATCTCTATACTGTTTTTTATGGGGACTGCATCAATTTACATTCTTACCAGCAGTGTATGAGCTTCCTTTTTCTCTGCATCTCTCCCAACACTTGTTATTTCTTGTCTTTTTGATAATAGCCATTCAAAAAGGTATGCGTGATATCTCATTGAGCTTTTGACTTGTATTTGCCTGATAATTAATGATGTTGAACATTTTTTCATTTGTCTGTTGGCCATCTCTATATCTTCTTTGGAAAAATGTTCATTCAGATCCTCTGCCCATTTTTTAACGTGGTTGTTTGTTTTTATGTTGTTGACTTCTGTGAATTATTTCTATATTTTAGATATTAACTCCTTATTGGATGCATGGTTTTCAAATATCTTCTCCCATTTAGTAGGTGCCTTTTAGTCTTGTTGATAGATTCCTTCATAATGAAGAAACATTTTAGTTTGATGTAGTCCCATTTGTTTATTTTTGCTTTTCCTTCCCTTGCCTTTAGAGTCATACCCAAAGAGAAATCACTTGGATCAATTTCAAGGAGCTTACCATCTATGATTTCTTGTAGGAATTTTATGGTTTCACATCGTGCATTCAAGTCTTTAACCCATTTTGAGTTAACATTTGTGTAGGGTGTAAGACAGTGGTCTGGTCCAGTTTTTTACTTTTGGATATCTAGTGTTCCCAACACTATTTATTAAAGAGACAGTCCTTTCTGTCTTGAATGTTCTTGGCCTCTTTGTCATAAAATAATTATTCATATTTATGTGGATTTAATTTTGAATTCTCAGTTCCGTTCCACTGATCTGTGTGTGTGCTTTTATGCCAATATCATACGGTTTTGATTTTGTAGTATAATTTGTAGTATAATTTGAAGTCAGGGAACATGATACCTCCACTTTTGTTCTTCTTTCTCAAGACTGCGTTGGCCATTTAGAATCTTTTGTGGTTTCTTAAAAGTTTTTCTATCATTTGTTCTAGTTCTGTAAAAAAAAATTATTGGAATTTTTTTTCAGGTTTTATTATTTATTTTTAGATAGAGAGGAAGGGAGGGAGAGAGAGAGGGAGAGAAACATCAATGTGTGGTTACCTCTCATGCACCCACTACTGGGGACCTGGCCCACAACCCAGGCATGTGCCCTGACTGGGGAATCGAACCAGCGACCATTTGTTTCACAGGCCAGTATTCAATCCACTGAGCCACACCAGCTAGGGCAATTTATTGGAATTTTGATAAGGATTGCATTTAACCTGTAGATTGTTTTGGGTAGTGTGGACATTTTAACAATATTAATACTCCCAATCCATGAGCAGAGACTATCTTTCCATTTATTTCTGTCTTCTTCAATTTTTCCATTAATGTCACATTAATAATTTTCAGTGTACAGATCTTTCATCTCCTTGGTTAAATTTAGGTATTTTGTTGCTTGTGATGCAATTGTAAAAGGGATTGTTTTCTTAATTTCTCTTTGTGATAATTTGTTGTTGGTTTATAGAAACACAATAGATTTTTGGATATTGATTTTGTATCCTTCATTTTACTGAATTTGTTTATTAGTTCTAACAGATTTTGTTTGTTTTTGGTTTTTTGGTTTTTGGGGGGTTTTTTGGGAGAGTCACTTAAGTCTTTTGACATACTGGCCTCCTGGCCATTCCTCAGTCTCACCAGGCATGTTTCTGCCTGAAGTCTTTGCTCATGCCGTTTCCTCTGTCTGGAACTCTCTTCTCCAAAATACCTGCAAGGCTTGCCACTTTATCACCTTTAGATATTTACCTAAATGGCACCCTCTAAGCGAGGACGACCAGGCACAATTGTGCATGCTCTGCCCTCATAAGTGCAGAAGGCACCTTTCCCCTTGTGGTCTGGCAGCAACAAGTAACTAAAGACAGGGCCAGCGGCCAAAGCCGCTTATGGGAGGAACGGCCTTCCTCGCTCCAGTCTACCACTTGTCTCCTCATGTTTACGCTCCTACCTCACAGATGCAGGTATGCAACTGGGGGTGTACCCAATGCAATTATACCCATACGCAATGGTGTTCATGACAATAACCTTAAGACATAACATTTACCGGGCAATTTCCTCAACCAGACCCTGTAGTAAACCTTTCACTGATCATTGGTTTAATCTTCACAAGAAGGCTATCAGGTAGGTACTATTATTATATGCTTGGTTATAATAATAACACATCACATTTCAGTTACTGGTGCCATCACTGTCCTTCCGTTCCTCTGTGATTCGTGAGCTTGTTAAGGTTTCCCTTAGGATGGCTTTCACGAGTTCTGAGGGGTCATTTGGAATAAGGCACCATTCAAACAGTGTTTTCATTCCAATTTACACAACTGTAGCCAGCGAAATTGAGATTTAGAGGTGTCCTAAGAATACAGAAAAAAAAAAAGGCTTCTTTGTACGCCTTTCAAAAACAGAACTTTAAAGACAGAGCTGGCAAGTACAATACTATTTCCCTCATCCTTTTTATTCTGTCTACATAGTCAATCCTTATTTTGTCAAACCTTGGATCAGCTGCCTACTTTCATAAAGTCCTCTACTTCTGGGTTAGAGTCTTGGAAGTCCTAGCTGACACCTCTGATACGGTCTGACAGGTCTCCACTCACAATAGCAAGGTTAGCTCTCCGGGGAACTTGCAGCCATGAGTATGCTCCTCGCTGTATCGATAATCAGAGTATGGGGCGCAGTCCTTTCTACCAGTGCTCCGAGGCTGTCCTTTGCTGTTACTTTCAGGAGACCTAGTGTCTGGCCTGTAGCTTATAATAGGTCTTCAGGCAGAGTGAAAGGGGAGCAGAGAAACCATCTGTTGATGAGACAACAAATTGATTCTGTTTAATGTGTTACAGTGATAAACAAGAGTTTTAAAATGGAGGATGGTAGAATTCTTTAATGGAATATATGCATACATACAGGTTAGGCCAAATTATTGCCCTGAAAGTAAGAACACATTATGACCGCTGAGAGCCTTTGACAAATCTCCAGGGTCTCCCAATCGACCCTGCAGAGTAGGCACGACATTTTCAAAGAGTCATGGCAAAAGATTAGCCATTTGATCATAAGGGGAGCACAGGGGGCCTGAGAATAAAAAACATCTTGTCACTTGGCTCCCTTATTAATCAGAATGGTAACCAAACAGTTTAACACAGACATTCACAGAAGTTAACCAAGGACCTTTAGTTCTTTCGTCTGTTGTTTGCTTATAAAATAATTCAAGAGCATGACAGAAGTCAGCATGAAGACCCAAAGTTAGCCAGCTCTCATGCGACAGTTTCTTTGGTCGATAAGGAGCCTCTGTCTTCTGGCAGGTGGCACGAAGGTAGAGAACAACTCTGTGCCATCTCTTACCAAGAGCTAACTGAACACTGCACCTAACATCGGTTATAAGCTACTAGTCTTCTCTTTTTCATCATCCATAAGCTTCCTTTGTTTATTAATTATAATACACCTTTATATAGATGCTTAAATAGACACATTAAACAAATAGTTAATGACATGGTTTAAAGCTTACAACTTTAAAAAAATTAACGTTATCCACATGATTTGAATCATGGTTTATAGACTTTGATTTTTATCATTTTAAGTGAGGTGAAGTTAACTTTTAGTCACAAATGTCAAAGCCTCAATGTGTTAATCATTTTTAAAACATCACATTAAAAGAAACACTTCCGTAAATATAAGTGGATTTTCAAAAGGCAAACAAAGTGTGCAGCTCTTTTTATGGAAATAACAACCCATCACTGTAGCCCAGAACACTGTTTGGTGGGAATGTTATTTCAGAACCATTAAAAAACTAGATTTGAAATATGCTTGTACACTAATCGGCTAGAAGTAACTCACTTCCCAGTATAGGAGCAGTCCAGTGGTAGCAAAAAGTGCAATGACATGGACACTTGCTTGTTTATGTGCTCCAATGACCACTGAGAGCCCTTCGAGACCAGGGCACGTTACAGCTCCAGCTCCTGGTCGATATTCAGCACCCGGTGAAGCTTGTGGAGTTGAGGGGAGGCAGGGGGTGCAGCCCAGGTGAGGAGCCAGCAAGGAGTAAAGTCAAACTAGGGGCATAATGGCATTCCCTCCCATGGACCTGCTGAGACTTTAATCCTTCCTCAGTGCTTCCCCTTTCCGCATCTTCATTCCTTCCCTCACAAGTTTTCCCTGAGGAACTTTTCTTCAATAAATCCTGTAACCCTGAGCACCTTGTAGACTCTGTCGTAGGAAACCCAGATCAAGACAGATGAGCACATGTCCACTCTATTAATAATAGAAAATTTTCTAACACTTCCCATTCCACTTGTGACTGAGAGGCTAAGCCCCCTGGGTTATTAGCCCCCGTCCCTTTCCCTACGACATCTGTCAGCCTTGCACAAATTCTATTATTAGGGATCAGAGAAGCTTCTCTTTGGGTCTCAAGTCTTGGGAATGATTATGCTCAAAGAGCCTGATCCTGTCCCTTAAATGATCATCACATGCTTATCTTCTCCCCTGAGAGGACAAACACCAGAGTTGGAGGTCAGCCAATGCAGACTACGTTCCCAAGGACTGCCTCTGCGGGGTCTGTCTCCAGAAGACAGCTACTCCTCACTTCAGCTTAAAAGAAGATGGTACAAAGCTGAGATAGGAGAAAGTCATGGAGCAGATGTTAAGGCGCCCCACCCTCCCACCCCACTCCCCAGCTATCAGGTCTGGTCAGGGTTCTCACTGGCTCCGTCCCCAGGAGCCATGCATGTCACAGTTCTTGTCTAAGGAACCCATCAGCTATCTTTGCTGTCTCCTTTGTTCTTCCCAGGGAAAAGTTTTCAGGGTTTCAGGTGGGGAGCCTCAGTAAATATTAGCAGAGTCAGACAGAAGCACACTCCGGACATTATTCCCAATGTCTGGCTATGATTAAGGGGTAGGTAAATGCCAGCTGGAGCCCTGACCTCTGTACTCTGGCTGCGGCTGAGTCCCACCGTTGAGAGTGAGGACGGAGAGGCTGACAGATGGGCAGGGAACCTGTAAGGGCCCCGCGGAAGCCCCCTGAGACTCCAGGCCAGCTGCAAAGACTACACACAGGTGCGGGAGATAATTAGGAGGTCATAAGTGTGCGACCTCTACTTAAATGAGGACACTGAGACCGTGCCTGGAGACAAATGGACAGATGTTAATGCAAATGTCGTCACTGTTCCTCTCGACGGTCTATGAACCAGCTCATCTCAGCAACTCTGTGTCTAGGGGAAAGAGGGTGACAGTGGGACAGTAACAGACCTGCTTTGCAGCGAGCCAAGTGTACATCAATCAAGAATTAAGTTTGAGAGCTGGGCACAAGGGATAGGAAAGAACCAGAAGAACCACCAAAAGTTGCTTATTAATTTTCTCAGTTCCTAAGAGGCATCCCAGGCTGCCATCCCCAGCCCATATTTACCAATACTTGTCCCCTCACCCTTCCCGATATGTCCTCCTATGTTAGCTTCTACCCATAAACTTTCTCCATATCAGAGTGGTTATCAAATTTTAATTGCATAAAAATTAGCTGCAGGAGTTTGTGGGTAAGAGATTCTCAGGTTCTCATCCTGGGTCAGAGGGAGGAAACCTAATTCTTGCTCCTGCTTCTCAACCCAAGGATCTTCTGTAGGTGACAGAAGGAAATGGTCAACGTTGGGACAGAGAATGCCTGGAAGCCAACACATTCCTCCATTGTAGTTGCTTCTCCATTACAAATACTGGATCTTGAATCATCACAGTCATGAGACTTGGCCTCTTCCGTAATTCGCTCAGGCTAAAGAGAAAAGTGGAGGAAGTGCTGGGAGGCTGGGAGGGATCATGGAGACAGACAGCAGGGTATTAGAAGCTTACTGGGCTCTCTAGGGCAGGCGTGCCCAACATCTGGGCCGTGGACCAGTACTGGTCCGGGTCTGTTAGGAACCAGCCAGCACAGCAGGAGGGGAGCTTGAATGTAATGCACTCAAATCATCCTGTAATCGTCGCCCCTGGCCCACAGTCCATGAAAAATTACCTTCCATGGAACCGGTTCCTGTTGCCAAAAAGGTGGGAGACCGCTGCTCTACAGTTTTGTGCAAAGCCTCCCTAAAGATACCCTGTCCTTCTTCCACATATGCATGGCACAAGGTCATGTTGATAAAGACAAAAAGACACAAAATATATGCCTCCATGGAGGGAGTCCTTTGACTTTGGTCCACATTATTATTGTTCTGCCACATAGTATAGGTCCCTGCTAGACGTCAAGTCTTAACTTTTTAAAAACTGTTTTGGAAGCAAGTACAATACTGGCTTTTATACCCAAGTTTGGGCCAGGCTAGATGCCTCTCCTGCGGAGGTCTTGACCCTCCCGCCACGTCTCTGGGATTGGACATGTGAATTCTAGCCCCATCAGTCCATGTGCTGACCTGATACAGATAAATGATTTGTCAAAGAAAATCTCCAGCCTCCTCATTTTGTGGGTGAGGAAGCCTCTTCAGGAACAAGTGAGAACAAAAGGCGTGTTCATTCTAAAGATTTCAGGAGTGGCTCTTTAAGAAACCTAACCACCTCCTCTAGCCTCCTGAACAAGATGGGTTTCAATCAGCCCTGATTACCTTGCTTTCTTCTGCGTTAAATATTTACAGTATCCCACTGCCTTTAAAATGGTTGGCTATTCACTGATGAAGAATCATTTTCTTGCTGAGTTCAAACAACTTTCTTTGTGCTCAGAAACAATAGCATGTGATCCACTTGACAATACTCTCGGTGGTTTTGTGGAAGTACGCAAACAAGATTTTTTCTCTGATGCAGCAGACGGTTTTACCAGAAGACTGACCCTATGATGAGGCATACACTATTGCACTCTAAAACACTGGGATGGCACCACGCGTCCAGCCTACGGACTCGGAACCCCTCCCCACTGCATTTGGAGAGAACTTCCCAAGGCCCTTTAAAACAAACAAGCACAGGTATTAGATGAGCTGATTTTGAAATGAAGGTAATTAGAGGGCAATGAGGGACCTGGAAGGAGGGCTAAGAAAATGAGATGGAGAATCGGAGAGGCTGCTGGGGGTGAGGTCTGGTGTGGTCATTCTGGGCTCAGTAACAGATGACGAGGGACAAAAGAGCACACCAGCAAGCACGTGATGGAAACTGGTCGCAAAGCTGCCTGATCTGGGTAGTGTACTTGATTCTTTGTCCCTCAGCTTTGTGACCATGACATAAAAGAATGGTGACGTGGTAGGTATATCATTGCACGTGGCCGTCGTACCTGTCTTTTCTGTACTTGGAGCCCTCGTCATGACAGCCAGCTCTTATTTATTACTACATGTCATTTCTTTAGATATCACTTTTTCTCTCTCTCATGTTCAATTGCCCTGAACACATAGCTCATAGCTGGGACCATCCATAAAAGCCATGTAAAAAAAAGAAAAAAAAATCAATATACAAATGATCTTCTGGAAACTTAAGGGGAATGATCAGAAAACTTCGTAAATGGCATCTTGTAGAATGAAGATCTTTGATGAATTAAGATTTTTTTCCAGCTTTTCCATTGATACCATGTGAGATTTCAATGAAATAATGCATGTTAAAGCCCTTCGCCTATGCCTGGTATGCACTACAGAAAAAGTAGCTGTTGCTGTAACTACAGCTATTCCTTCTACTTAAGGATTAAGGAATAAACAGCAAATGCAAAATCTCATAAGTGCTACCCAGTGGGTTCTGTTTTTTTTCCCTTGGACCACAGTTCTGAGGGCCTGAAAGGGAGTGAGGGCTGTCGAGTTCGGGCCCTTTGATCTGAGCCCAGAGAGAACACAGTGCACAAGACAGCTGTGTGCCCTGGCTCTGCCTGTGTGACAGTTTTCCAACCCTTTAGCAGCCGAGATGAGTTCAAAAATCAGTGGAAAGATGGGATAAAGTCAAAGGGCTCTCTAGCAGCTTTTAATATTTCCCTTTTATTTTTAGGACATTTTAGGGAACTAGAATCATAAAATTCAGGAAAAAAATCTAATAATTGGTTTAATAATTTAAATATATTATATATAATGTTTCTCCTAAATCTTCAACTCCTTTTTCCAAACAATTCTTTGGCAATTTAGCAACTGAATGATCAAAAAAATGCCTTCACATATCAAAATTTTATAGCATAGTATCAAGTAGTATTGGCATTATTAGATGAAAATGGCAAGTAATCTCTTCCTTGAACCTATTGACTTAAAGGTATAATACTTTTTATAATTGTCATATCAAAATGCCCGAGGAGGGGAAGAAACTATGTTTAACTTAGTAATGTGACAAAAATTGCACTTCATGTTTTCCTTTACTTTTTTCTTCATTCTTTTTTTAAAAATTGAGGTATGCTTGACATATAACATTATATTACTTTCATGTGTACATCATCAGGATTCGATACTTGGCTATATTGTGAAATGGGCACAATAAATCTAGTTAACACTCATCACTATACATAGTTACAAAATATTTTTTCTCATGCTGAGAACTTTGAAAATCTACTCTTTTAGCAACTTTCGAATAGACAATACAGTGTTATTAACTATAGTCACCATGCTGGGCAGTACATTCTTATGACTTATTTTTTTTATAACTAGAAATCCTTACTTTTTATATTATTTATAGGAAGATACTTCTTCCCTTTGGGAATATAAAGACATAGCCTCTTTTTTTTTTTAATTTTCTTTTGGGCAAGTGGAAAAAAAGCCTTTGCAATTTGGTATTTAACAATCAAGCCTTCTTTGCTTTTTCTTCTCTCTCATCTTGTCTAGGAAATGTTTGTCTTCATGTGTCAAACATCTTTTAATTTCATGAATTTCTGTTTTTACAGTTATATTCTGGCCTTTCTCCAAACCTACTTCTCACCTGAAATATGGGGAAAAGTCACCAACCTGGAGGATCTTAGGTTCAGAGATGTTATGTGTACCTCAGAAACTTGCTGTGAAGGTTAATGGCAATTTCAGGGAGTTTTCAAACAAAACTGGCATTGTGGTAGAACCTAATTTACTACCTGCATTTATGAGCAGGAACAGTCCCATGCTGACTGAATATATAAATAAATAAATAAATAATAATAAAAGATAATTTTTTTTAAACCTGTGCTTTTCCACTAGACCCTAATCTCCGGCTCACCCACCCACACTTGTTCCAAGTATTTTAGGTCTCAAAAACAGGAAAATTTAGTTTGCTCCTCAGAGCCCTCACCGACATGTGGGAAGAGAAAGGTGAGATATTTTTTAAGAGCTTAAAAATGTTCTCATGAAATGGGGAAAAGGGCATTAAAGGGTGAATCAGGGCCCCGTGGGGAGCAGATTGCTCTAGGAAGGCAGCATCTTGGAACTTTGGTTTCTGTCCTAGCTTGTGCCACTTGAAAAAAAAACTGGGGGGCTTCCTATGAAGTTTAGTTTCTTCTGTGGTTTCTGAGAACATTTAGAACATGAATTCACCAAGAAGATGGATGTCTGAATTACAAGCTTCAAACAAACTTGTTTCTTTGTCCCTTTGCACTTTTACCACAGGGAAGAAAAACTCATTTGCGAAACTCTCTGAAGTGTGAAGTCAAGCTTCAGTCCTCGCTCCCCCACAGCCCGTTCCCTCCAGACTCCGGCTGGGAGTCCTGCTGGGTGAGCTGCGCAAAGTGAAGTCCGATGCCTCAAGTGTGAAGGAAGGTTAAGCAAAGCCCAGAGAGATCAGCCAGCAGCGAGGATCTGGGCCCCGGGGGGCCAAAGGGGAGTTTGGACGGCAGGCCTGAGAGGAGTGGGGAGAACTTTACATCCACTCGAGCTGTCACAATCAGTGCCTCAGTCAGGAGGAGAGGACATCCGGGGCAAAGGGCCCCTGGCAGGTTAGTAACTCAACCCCTCCACCCTCCTCTCAAGCCAGCTTCATACAGCCTTAAAATGACCAGGAAGTCTGGATTCAACTGGAGGCATATGTTGGCCAAATTCTTTCCAAGTCCGCCAAAGTATTTTGAAAATTTGGCCTAGTTCAGGCAAAACCCCCCAAAGGGTGAAGACAGTAGAAGCCCATTTGTTTATCTTCAGACGGGTGCTCTTTCTACGTCCTCCCCCACCCACCCTGCAACAAGCACCCAATACCACAGACACTGTCTTCCTCCTTTTCATTCAGATCCTGACAGTGATTCTAATATTTGTATGATTTTTGCAATTCCCATTATTACTGCGCATGCAGCATTCCACGTAGTATTTTCCCACTTGCTGCATCATTAGAGGTGGCAAGTGGGTGAGGATGTTATAGAAATACTTGTGCCTATCCATTCATACGTCTCTCTAGATTAGACATAGATAGGGGCATTGTAGTGGGTAGAATTGGACGATGGTCCCAAGCTTTCCCGCTCCCCAGAGCACACACCCTTTATCATCCCCGGACTGTGAACGAGATGAATTTCACTCCACGGTTAGGTTATGTCACATGGCAGAGTCATCTTAAAGAAGGGAAAATTTCTGAGTGAGCCTAACTTACGAGCCCTTCAAATCAGGGGTGGGAGGGGAGGGGAAGGACCCCCAGCCCCGCCCCAGCCCCCCACCCCCCACGCCGGCAAGGCATGTGGGTGGGCCCTGGCTGACAGCCAGTAAGGAAACAGGACTTGAGTCTTACACCTGCGACAACAACGAACTGAATTCTGCCACAGCATGCCAGACTTCTGACCTACCGGAGTGTGAGTTAATAAGCGGTGTTAGAGTTGAAACCATGCAGCAGAAAACAGTTATACGCGGATCCTCAAGTCACAATGGAGCTACATCCCGACAAACCCATCGTACATTGAAAATGCCGTAAACCAAAAATTCACCTAATACCCCTAACCTACTGAACATCATAGCTTCGTCTAGCCCACCTCGGATGTGCTCAGAACACAATATCCGAAACCCTGGCAACACAGCGCACTTAGAGGATTGGCCGTTCGCCTCGTGACCCCACGCCTGGCCGGGATCTGAGGCTCCTTGCTTCTGCCCAGCATCATGCACGGCATCTTGGCCGGCCCAGGGAGAGGTCAACACTCAGATCTGAAGTACAGTTTCGACCGAATACGTACTGCTTTTGCACCATCGTAAAGTCAAAAAATTGTAAGTTGAACCATCTTAAGTCAGGGACCTTCTGTATATTTATACATAATATATTTAATCTCAGTGATTTCCCTGGGATATAGTTCCCAAACATGAAGCAGTTCCGGTTTCCTCTTAAACCCGCCAGCATCGCGATGTCATTTTATTTCTCGAGTCCAGTGGGCAGATGTTGGTATTTATTAAGCAAACTCTGGAGAAAGCTCTTAGATTTTATGACTGCTCATAACCAGTTACACTTAAAAAGCCCTTCCTGTGAACATGCCCTGGAGGTGTAGTATAATTGAGTTCTGTGCACATTTTAAATGTTTTCTAATGCCGTCCTTTCTTTGTTGATGAAGATGCGACCAGAGGGGCGGGTCACCAGGAGGCTGGAACTCCACTGGTGTGGGCTGAAGCTCTTGCCCCAGACAGAAATTTCTCTCTCTCTTTAGCTCTGTTTCAGAAGGAATCTCAGCCCTGCTTTTAAAGGACTTCCAACTGGTTAAGGATAATCTTCTCACTTAAAGACAACCAATTACAGGCCTTAAATTAGATCCTCAAAATCTATTTGCTGTACCACCTAGATTAGTGTTTGTTGTAATAACTGGGAACTGTAGCCTCTAAAAGGTGACACATCAAAAAGCCACCACACTTTCTTAACTTAGTTATTAGTTCCAGCCTTTTGGATTTTATTGTCCTTTTCTTAAAATATCTTTATCTGGTATTGTTCTAAGAGAAATGCTGGCCTCAAGAATGAGTTGGGAAATGTTCTCTCTTCCTCTATTTTCTTAAGAACTATGTCATATTGTTATTATTTCTTCCTCAAATGTTTGATAGAAGTCACTGGTAGAGCCATCTGGGTCCAGAGTTCTTTTTTAATTTTGAATTCAATTCCTTTAATACATGCAAGGCTATTCAGATTTTTAATTTCTTTTAGTACCCCTATTGGTAATTCTGTCTTTCAAGGGTTATCCTTTTCGTCTAAGTTGCCAAATTTATTGGCATAAAGTAATTCGTAGTATTTCTTATTAACTTTTTAATATCTGTATGCTCTACAGCAATATTCCTTTTTTTCCTGGTATTGGTAACTTTCTCTCTGTTTTCCACTCTTTCTCTCCAACTGGAGGTTCATTTACATGGGGGCTATCCATTTTAGTGATCTTTTCAAATGACAGATTTTTGTTTGATTTTTCTCTATTGTTTGGCTGTTTTCTATTTCAATTCTTTCTCCTCATTATTTCCTTTTGCTTTTTTTTAAAGTTTAATTGGTCTTATTTTCTACTATTTGTAAAGGTGAAACCCTATATTATTGATTTTATAGTACTCTTCTCTAATATAAGCATTTCAAGTTCTAAATTCCCACCTAAGAGCTTCTTTAGCTGATATATTGGATTTTAATTGTCATTAGTTCAAATCTTTTGCAATTTCCTTTCGGATTTTTTTCTTTGACCTGTGTATCATGTAGAACTATGTTGTTTAATTCCTAAATACCTGGATATTTTCCAGGTATCATTTTATTGTTGATTTTTAATTTCATCATGGTCAGAAAATGTATTCTGTATGATTTCAATCCCTTTACATTTACTGAGGCCTCTCTTGGTCCCAGCATACAATGTACCTTGGTGAATGGTCAATTGTTGGTGGATTTTTCTCTAAATATCAAATTGGTTAAATTATTTCATAGCATAGCAAATCCTCTATATATTACTTTCTATTGAATTGCTCTAACAATAACTAGATAGGAGTCATACAATCACCAGCTATAATTATGGATTCACCTGCTTCATTTTTTAGTTCTGTCAGTTTTTGCTTCCCATAGTTTGAATTGCTATTAGTAGATGTATGATGATTTAGGATCGTTATGCCTTTTCAAATGGAAAGATCCCCCTTGTTGTGAATGTACTTTAGTATTAACATAGAGACTTTCCAGTTGCCTCTGCAGCTCTGAGTTCCAACATGTGTCTCCTTTGCTAGGGAGGTGCCTGCTCTCTGCTCGTGCCCCCTTCCCCATGCTACCCCATGGGAAGTGCCCTTGGGTGCTTCAGGCACAAGATGAATGTGGAGTTCACTTTATGTGTTTTCCTGTCTCCCCAGGGTCACAGATCTGCACTGTCTGTGGTCCAAAGCCTTAAGCATTTCTTCCTATATTTTGTCCAGTGTTAGAGATGTTTATACCAGGAGTGTAAGTCTGATATTCCTTATGCTCTCATGCCCAGAACTGGAAGTTTCCTTTAATTATGTTAAACACATGTAATATATAGTAGTCTCTATCAGATGACTATATCATACATATACAATAGCTCTTCCAGCATGGTGAATTATTTCCTCCTGTGTTTCATAATGTGGGAATGCGAGCTAATAGTTAACAGAGCTTTACCTGTGGGAATTCTTTACAGTATAGACTGAGGACGCATATTTCCAGGGTATTTTGTTTTCTCCTCTTCCTGGAGTCCCACACACGTTGCTGAAAATCTATACATTGACTCCATGTATTATTTAGTTTAAAAATTTTTTGACCTGAAACCCAGATAAAGAACTCCAAGAGTTTTAGGCCTCTCTACCAGTATATCAATTCCCTCCCTGGGCTGTTCTCTCAGCTCGGGTACAGGCTACCACAGATCCTGACTTCATGCGAGGGTCTCAGCTGTGCCTCTCATGAGCCTAAGACTTGATATCTTTTCCCCACCTTTCCCATTAGAGCCCAGTTCCTTAGGGTGGCCCTTAGGCAGGGCCAGCTGCCTCCTTACCACTCCATGGCTATGGAAGCCACAAAATAAACTCGTGCCCTTACATGTCTGGTATCTAATTTTCTCTGCTTCCGACACCTAAAGAATTTCTAAAATGCTTAGCAGTGCATTTTAAAGATGTTATACTTTGTCATCATTTCTTAATGTTTTTTAGTGAGAAGAGGTTTAGACTTCTTATTTCACAACATTACTGAAACCAGGACTTTCTCTTGCATATTCTTTAAAAATTAAATGTGGCTTAAAAAATTAAATATGTTAATGCTATTTGCTTCGTCTGAGCAATGTTAATGGTTTCAGCGTGTTCAGTCTTTTTTAATTATTCAGATTTACCGCCAATTACCTCCTTTCAAACTCCAGAGAATAATTCATTACATCATTTCTCTCAATCTGTTTGAAGTCAGAGTACTTGTGATTCTGCTATGAGCCGAATCACTCTGAACAAGGCCACCTCGCAGCCTCATTGCTTTTGACAGAGACACTGAACCTCTAAAGAAAGTACCTCATCCATTTGACGGGCGTCTGGAATCACTGGTCTCTGCGTAGTGAAACTAGGTATTACACAACCAGAAATAAAAATAGGAAACTGGGAAGAGTGAAACAGAGAATGGCGAATAGGTCTTTTTTTCCTGTTCTATATTTAAACAAAGCAGACCTGAAATGAATTCAGAAAGTTGGAAGCTCCTCTCCATCTAGCACCATAGGGCTTTTTTTTTTTTCCAGTTCTACCGAGAAATAATTGATGTATACCACTGTATAAGTTTAAGGCTCACGGCTTGATGATTTGATTTCTATACACTGTGAAATAATTACAATAGGCTCAGCTAACATCCATCATCTCGTACAGATACAGTATTTTAAGTTACTGGTATCTCCTTGGGATGAGAACTCTTAGGATTAACTCTCTGAATAACTTTCCTAAATATCATACAGCAGTATTAACTATAGATATTATGTTGTACATTATATCCCTAGTAGTTATTTATCATAACTGGAAGTTTGTACCTTTTGCCTACTTGCCTCCAGTTCTGTCTGCCCCCATCCTCCTCCTTTGGTGACCACAAGTCTGATCTCTTTGCTATGAATTTGGGTTTTTTTGGTTTTTTGATTTCTGTTTTTTAGGTTTCACCCATGAGTGAGATCATGACGTATTTGTCTTTTTCTGTCTGACTTGTTTCACTTAGTGTAATGTCTTCAAGGTCCATCCATGTCACCAGTAGGATTTCCTCACTTTAAAAATATGGCAGAATAACATTCATATATATATGAATTCATATATATATGAATGTTATATATATATCACAAGTAAAATTTAAAACAGTGATGATCTCAAATGCTGTCAAGGATGTGGAGAAATGGATCCCTCATACATTGCCAGTGACAATGTAAAACTTTACAGTCACTTTGGAAAAGAGTTTGGCAGTTTCTGAAAAGCTAAATATATATTTGCTATATGACCCAGCAACCATACAAGCATTTACTCCAGAGAAATAACTTACAAAGTGATCACTCTGATGAATCTAGTTCCCACCTGGCACCATGCAGAGTCATTACAATATTACTGACTATATTCCCCATGCTGTACTTTACATCCCCATGACTATTCTATAAAATTTTTTGAGGTAGATTTTAGGCAATAACGTTTGAAAAATAAATTCTAACTCTAGTCTAGAATACAAACTCAATTATTTTAATTTAATTTCAAATGTGAAATTAAAAAGTTGATGAAGGGATGAATCATAAAAACAAAGGAAAAACCAATTCTTTCAAACAAAACAGCCACGAATACTTCTATGCCTCTCCCAAAGTTTTATACTTAGGGCTTTTTCAGCCTGCAGGAACGAAATTCAATGTCTTACTTGAAATTCCTTCCCCTGCCAGATGCAGGATCTGCCTCTTTGCCGCTGATCATTTAAAGATGCTAAATCCAGATACATTCAAACTGTGTTTCTCTAGAGAACAGCCTTTTTTCTACAGATGAGGCAACTAAAATGAGCTTCTATTCTGCTGCCACCAGCCCTCGGATATCAAAGTTGGGAACTTACCAGCTTCAGAGAGGAGATATTTTATGGGGTCAGGGAAAATGTCGCTTTCACTAGGAATTGTACTAAATTTCACTTATGCTAGATAAAAGATTTATTTTTGAGGTTTGCTGGAATCGGTGGTATTTGATTGTATGTTACCTTTTTATTGTGTAACTACCTGGGATGCTTCCAAAGATTTCTCAGTATAATTTTAAACAGTATCCATTTTTGCCTGTTCTTGTTGAATCAGAAAAAAAGTCAAATTTTTTTTCCATATCAATCATGCCTAAAATAGCTCTGTATCCAAAGACCAGCATTAACCTCATAGTTTGTAAGAAGGGACAGTGAACGTTGGCACAGTGGAGAACTGCTGCTTTGTCCTCACAGCGTGCCCATTCTTCTGAGAACTCGCCCCTATTTCTGGGAGCTGCTTCTCCACCACCGCCCTATGGTTCTCATCCAGTATCTGTCCATCGCTCCGCCCACCCAGGTCATCTTTGCTTGTTCAGGTGTAGTATGTGATTTGTTTATTATTTATTTATTTCTAGTTACTTTTGCACTGGAACTGAGAAAGTGAATCAATTTCTTCCCAGTAGTGGAATTAATAAAATAACACTGCTCAGCCATATGACATCTGTCTGGGAAAAGCCCAGCCATTGTTAATATAATGAGAACAGTTTATGTGACATCAATGTAACCCGGCAGCCAAGGAGAGTGGACTGGGATGTGCATGTGTGAACAATGATGACTTCACTGTACTCGTCAGTGGGGGCGGTACACACCCATTGAGTGAGCATGCGTACTGTGTGGCCCTCACATTCAAAATGACTGAGCTACTAGGACAATGAATCTCCGTCAGATTTTGCATCAAGCTTGAACATTCCTCCGCAAAACTATTCAGCTGATTCAGAAGGCGGCAGCTATGGGCAACCAGTAATTGGCAGCTTCATCACGATAACCCGTCTGTTCATGCATCACATCTCTTGCAGTTTTTTGGCAAAACATCAAATCACCCAGGTGACTCAGCCCCGTTACAGCCCAGATCTGGCACCTTGCAACTTCTGGCTTCTCCCAAAACTAAAATCACCTTTGAAAGGGAAGAGATTTCAGGCCATCGATGAGTTCAGGAAAATATGACAGGGCAGTTGATGGAGATTAGATTGTGTGAGGCCCCAGGGTGCCTACTTTGAAGGGGACTGAGGTGTCATTGTCCTACATACAATGTTTCTTGTATCTTGTATCTACTTCAATAAATGTCTCTATTTTTCATAGTGCATGCCTGCATACTTACTGGACAGTCATCATATTTTGCACCGAAGTCAATGTGAAGGTGTACATATATCCGGGACCCTGGCACGGCCCTTACTCTCATGCCATATGCTAAGAATTTCTTGATCTGAAAACACATTTGATGGTAAGTTGTCAACAGGAGAGCAAAGTACAGCAATGACTAAGTTGCTCCATTTCTTTTATATTAATTTCATGTTACCACGAATGAAGAAAGTGAATGAATGTGATGTTCTTCCACCTCTCATAACATTTTTGCTTGCTTGCTACTTAGAAATACCATTTAGAGAGCAAGCAAAGTGCCCGAAGAAGAAGAAGAAGAAGAAGAAGAAGAAGAAGAAGAAGAAGAAGCTGAAATTTGATATCACCGCCAGCAGTCATCTCGGGCCTAAAAGAGGAAAGCAGTTGATCTCAGGGGAGAAGTGCTGACCAAGTTAGTGTCATGGTGGATGAAATTTTTATTTGTGTCCTCCTAAGACGGAGGCTCAGGGTGATCCCTAGATATGTTTGCCCTTTGAAACAATTAAAGAATGGTGGCATCACCCGCAGAGAGTGGAGAAAAATGGAGGGCAACCTCAATTTTTACCCAATGATATCTTGAGTAGAAAAAGTATTGAATTTTATCCCAAACCTCTTCTGACTGACATCTCTAAAGTTCTAAGCCTTGTCTTCATGATATTCCTAAAGGAATCTGTTAGTTCCTTTGGTACCTAAGAGAAAGGAGTCTTCTCTGACCTTTAGCCTAAAACTCCCCGGAAGTATCCTAATGCCTTCTGCAGGAACTGTGGGTGAATTCAGACTTCTTACAGATGGGTCATGAGAGAGAAAAAGCATGCTGGGTACCCACGAGGCATGCGTAATTGCATGTTCATTGCTGGGTCCCCAACCTCTGGTGCCGTGCCTGGTGTGTAGTAGATGCTTAATAAATATTTGTTAAACGGGTGAGTTGAATAGATTTCAGATTGAAACATAACCAGTAGTCTAGTTATTAGTTTTTCCCTCTTTCTTTATTTCTTTGTTTGTATTTTGTGATCTGTTCAAAATTTTTAAATATACAGTGGTTTGAAAAGTTTTTTTTAATAGTAAGAAAAAGCCCACTTTGCCCATTAAATGAAAAAGGTCTGAGTGTCATCCTTGCAGGAGTGTCCAACATTTTGGTGTCGTTGGGCCACATATTAAATACACAAACACTAATGAAAACTGATGAGGAAAAGAAAGGTTTTAAGTAAATTTATGATTTTATGTTGGGCCACATTCATAGCCATCCTGGGCCGCATGCATCCTGTGGGCCAAGGGTTGGACACCCCTGCTAGGGTCTTACATTAAAATTCTTGCGCCCCCTAATGACCATTCTGGAATCACATGTCAGAATTAGAAATGAACCAAGTTGGAAATGGGACTATGTTTTCAAGAAAATTTGTACTCTAGACACCAGACCCAGACAGTAGCACAATCAAAGGATGCTCTTTGGCAAGACTTATGTGTTTTTGTTGACAACTAAAAAGTGACAGATTATCTCTACTTCTGAACAAGGTCTTAGTAAATTTCAAGGATGCGATCAGTGCTGACAACACAGATTAACAGACAAAATCTTTCACAGCCGAGCTTTGAACATAGGAAAGTCTAGAATGGCAGGATACCACACTCAAACGGCCTTTGGGAAGGCCAGTTCACAGCCCGGTGCCTGGGATGCAGTGACCGGGCAAGGCCAACACCGGCAGTCTTTCCTGTGCTTCATAGAAAGATTCTGGGTGGGACAGGGCAAGAGTGTGGTGGAATTTAGTTTGCCTCTCCCATCTAAGACTTTTCCCCTTTAATTCTCCCTGGGGTTTTGTTTGAAGGGAAAAAGTAAAATCACATATTTCCTGTAATAACACCTCAGACTCGCTGGGTAATCATTACGGATCTGAGCAAGGAGCCTATGGAGGAAAGCCAACTAACAGACCAAATCCGGAAGAGGCTGAGCCAGAAACCCAGCGGGCTCAGCCCAAGCACCTAGACCTATTTCCTTCCAAACCTCATTAAAGTGAGATTTAAAGAACAGAAAGGCTGTCAGCTCGTACGAACAAAGACAACAGGAGTTGAGTCCAACAAAGCCGGAGATGACATAAACTTCCATGAATTCTGAAAGACTGAAAGTGAAACGGTTACCTGGTAACTGACTTAGCTAACCAAGTAGAGTTTAAACCCAGTGCTGCAGATGAGGGGAGGACAACCAGAAACAAGAAAGACGTGGATTCTCAGCACAAAACCTAGGAAGACACAGTAATTATAGGCACAAGTTACCTCAGGGGATTCAAGTGGGGGAGGGAGATGTAGCTGGAAAGGATTCCTGATAGTTTGTGTATGAAGCTAATAGAACCCACCCGCCAGATCGGCCCCCCAAGCACGTGCAGCCTGAGGCATCCTGGCAGGAGAAGGGAGATTTAGTTTCTGGAAAGCTTGCCCTCCTGAGGATGGGGTGAGATGTTGTACCGAGCAGTCGAGCCTGTGTTCCTGGTAATGCCACTTCATGGACCTCATTCTCTACCTGATATGGGAACTCTAGTGTCAGACATGTGCATCTCAGGACGGAGACTGGAAGACTCCTCCCTGGGACACTGGCCTTTAAATCTATGTTAGTGTATTTCTTGGATTCAAATAAAATTAAACTGAAAAGAAAGAAGGCAGGGGCGCTAATACTGACACCAGGAAGTTCAGCTCAAGTTATGATTTATAGCAAAGCTCCTAGAGAGTCTACGTTACCAGGGCTGAGAAGGTCATGAGACGAGCTTGGAAGGACAGGTGGCTCAGCCTGAGGGCGCCAGAGGTCATCGGTGAGGATAGTCCTCCAAATGTACTTGTGTGAAAAGTTGAACTCATGCTGGGTGAGTAAGAGTAAGCAGTTTAATATAGTCCCAATTTGCAGATAAAGGGGAACAACTCTGGTCATGGGAAGCCCATGGAGAAGGCATTGGTTTTTTGCAGGAAAATTCTCCAAACACATATCCACCCTCAGTGCAGTCAGTGGGCTTTCTAGGGATGTGCAAGAAACTGGCTCCTTCTCTCTCTTGCAGAGACTTAACCGTATTTTGCCATGTATAATGCACACTTTTTTGCCCAAATTTTTTAGGGAAAAATAGGGATGTGCATTATACATGGGTATAATGATTACATACCATGGGTATAATAATGGGTATAATAATCCCATGTATTGTGCACACAAAAACCTGGGTACTCATTATACACAGCAAAATATGGTATATCCCACTCCCTTAACAGCATTGGATGGAGGTGGGGTATAGAAGATGCTGTGGACGCTGTACTGAAGTCTCTTTACCCCGGGCATACCCATCCCCAGCTACTGGGACTGCTGCAGTGAGTGGCTTATGTGGGTGAGGTCCCCAGATTGCCCTTGACTGACAGAAGTTGTGCCACCAAGAGATTAGATCCCCACCCCCAGGGGGAGATCTACACAGGCTCTGTCTTTCCACTTCAGCACACTTGGTCTTCTCCCTGGAACATTCCCATGAAGCCCCCTTAAATGTAAAGTTACTCAAAGGAGGTCCTTTAAGAACCTACTCCTTACTCTTTGGGTGCAGAGATATCTTTCACCCTAAGAACTACATGCCTCTTATCATGGTATCGTCTGTTTTGGCTTGGTTTTCAGAACTTTGAACTTTCCGTGTTGACCATGTGCCAAGGCTTTTGCCCTGGTTGCAGTGGCTTCTGAGCTCACCCATGCTGCACCAATTTCTTTCAAAATTTTCTTAATTAACTAATGGGCTTATTGCAGATTTGAGGTTTGGGTATTCTAAAACCTGTAAGGCCTCATTGGACACTTGTATGGAACGGGAAACTATCACACAAATAGCACAAGAGGTTGGATATTGAAGCCTTTTTCCTTAGCCAAACCACTGCACTTTCTCCTGCAGTAGCCCTCTGCCTTTGGTTAGGCTGCTGAGAAGCAGCGTCTGAGACAGGAATTGGGATGCATGCGGTTTCTTGGGGGGATGTTCTCAGGAGGAGGGGTAGGAGAAGTAGCTGAGCTGCCATGTGGTCCCAGGTAAAGCCCAGCCATGGCTTGGTCGTCAGCCAGCTCTGGAGCGTATAGCTTGTCCAGCATTGCCCTGCGCTGGGACAAGGGAACAAGGTTTTGTAGTCCTATGTCAGCCACTGGCCACCTGGGGGTAGGGGTTAACCTCCCAGGCATCTCCAGGTGAGGATGCTCAAGGGCAATTCTGAGAAGGTCATAGGGAGCGAATGCAAATTCCTGAGAGGGAATTTGGGGAGTAAGGAGACCTGTAGGTGTGGAGCTTGGCAAGGGAAGAAGAGAGGTGATCGGGACCCCGTAAGATAACCTGTGATTCTCTGTGAAATGGACATCTGCTCATGAATTGGTCATGAGCAGGCGAGGTAAACGACTGGACGCACATTTCAGAAGGCCCACATCTGCTGGGGGGGCGGGGCGGGAGGCAAGTACAGATGCAGGAAGCCCACCTGAGGGCTCCAGGAGGGAAATAATAATGGTTTATACTGGTGCACTAGGATGAGAGGTCATGAAAAGTGATTGCATATAGATTTTTATTTTTTAGAAATTGATTTTTTTGAAATAAACATGTTTCAAAAGGAGAACCAACCTGATTTTTTGTTCAAGTGTACATGTAAGGACCAAACTGGTCAAGGATGACTACGAGAGTTTTGCCCTAAGCAAAAATGGGGGAGGGACAGGTTTGGCGGAGGAATGGGGCGGGTGTGGAGAGAGTTTGGTTTTGGATGTATCGATAGTCCTTTCACCTATCTTGCTGAGTGGTATTCCACTGTATGGATGGACCACAACTTGTCCATTCCTTCACTGATGATGGACACTGGATAGTTTCTAGTTCGGAGTTACTAAGAGCTAAAGCTTTACATAATTGGTAGGTACAAAATAGACAGAGAGAGGTTAATAGCATAGGAAATGAAGAGGCCAAAGAACTTGTAGGTACAACATAGTTCATGGACATGAACTAAGGGGGAGAATGCTGGAGCGGGGGCAGTGCCGGGTGGAGAAAGATAAAGGGGGAGAAAAAATGGGACAACTGAAATAGCATAATCAATAAAATATACTTTAAAAACTAAAGCGTCTAAAAAATATCATGATATAGATCTTTAGTGAATGTATGGACAAATTTCTGCTCAGTATATATTTAGAGGTAGAATTCTTGGGTTGTCGGGTAATGTCAATAATTACTCATTCTAACATCTCTATTTGGTTCTCGTTTACCGATTCCAGCTCTCTTGTGAAATTCTCTTTTCTTGAACATATTTTTTATACAGTACTTCACAGTCCCTCTCTGTTAACTCCAATAACTGCCTCATCTGAGAGTCTGCTTCCACTGTTGGTTTAACTTAGTCCAGTTTCTTAGGAAGGCTCTGTAACTTCTTGTTGAGTGTTACATATGGTACATCAAATAATAGAAACTCTGAAAGATGTTTTTGTTCTCTAAAAAACCTCGACATTTTCTCTGGTAAACAGGTGGTGAAGTGACGGATTACCTTCTTCCTGTCAGGTATACTGAGTTCATTCAAGGTTGGGCTGTACTTTCTGCACAAGTCAATCTACCTCTGGCTTTCCCCCCATCCCCTTCTTCTAGGATGTGGCCCTTTGGAGTTTCCAGTTGAGCTCCAGGGTTGTTAATTGGCCCTCTATCCCAAGGTCAGTTCTGAACTCAGATTTTTATTTTCTCAGCACCATGAACGTGCAGAAAATTCTGCTTTTCCTTTTGTCTTTCTTCCTGGTGGCTTATATTGCTTCCCTGCACTGTTGAAGGATGTGACATCTCTAGGAAAGCCAACAGCATCACTTCTAATTACAGGCTCCTCTCCCTAGGGTCCTTTCGCTCCAAGCTCCGCTTCTTCTTACCAGGTCTTTGAGACGGCTAGAATTTCTGCTTGCTCCTCTGACTGGAAGCAACAGTTCTCTCGCTTTCTCTGCCTTCTGCCTGGATTGGTGCCAAGGCTTGGCAAATGCGCCGAAGGCAGAGCAGCTCCAGAATGTCTGCTCACCAATCTGCAGTTCTTTCTCCAGAATGCCGGCCCCCGTCGTCCTGTTGGCCTCAGCAGGTCTCCGAGGTCTCCAAAGAGACGGAATTTTGTATTTTATCTGGCTTCTGTCATCCATCTAGAGGACATCCGTCTGTTGCAAGCCAGGGCGTCCTATCCGGAAGTGGACATCCCCTCTCATTTAATTTTAATAACTGTTGATCATGTAGCATGTGTTTTCCTTTAATTTTTTATCCCACTTTTACTATTTTGAAATTTTCATGTATCTATCACTTTTCATCAATATTTCTAAAACCCTAGTTCATAAAGAAATATAGGAATCCAGCCAATAGGATACCTAGAAGTATAGAAGCACGCAGTTTCATGTTCAAACTGAAGCAAATCAAGACAATGAGTTAATAAACATTTGACTCATGAAATTACAGTAAACAAAACAATTCTGAAAAAGAGTAAGAGAATTACACGAGGGTTTTAAAAAAATGAGTATATTAAGAGAATAAAAAGACAAGCCAGAGACTGGGGAGAAATATTTAAAAGTGGGCAAGCGGTCTGAGCAGACACCGGCGGCAAATAAGCACATGAAAAGATGCTCCAGGTCATACGTCATCAAGGAACTGCAACGTGAAGCTACTGGGTACCACTGCTCACCTATTACAATGGCCGAAGCCCCGAACGCTGATGCCACCAAATGCTGGGGAGGATGTGGAACCACAGGAACTCTCGCTCGTTACTCAGGAGAATGCAAACTGGAACAGCCGCCTTAGAAGACAGCTTGGCAGTTTCTTACCAAACTTGACACACCCTCACCGTATGACCCAGCAATCACACTTCGTGGCATTTACCCAAATGACCTGAGCATGTATGTCCACACCAACACTTGCGCATGATTGTTTGTAGCAAATGTATTTATAATTGCCAAAACTTGAAAGCACTGTCTTGCTTTCCCATGATTGAGTTGTTGATAGACATAGGATGTATAGTTTGTAAAGTATTTTTACTACATGATAAAGTATAAACTATCTATTCTCGAAAGACCTATGTTTAATAATGACTTTTTTTAATATTTCACTTCAGTAATTCAGTTTGAATTAGGAATTAGTTCATTTTTCTCTTTGTCTCAAGGAGAAATTTTGTCAATAATGCGTATTCCCCAGGCTGGGATAACTACATTAGAACCTTGAAGAAAAACAGGCAGAATATTACATTGTAAAAAAGAATTTAATCAAACTCATACCCTGATTCCCTCTTGTCTTGCCGGGTCTTCATACGACACGGACCCAATCCAAAGGCACACAGGGGTGCCCTAGCTCACGGCGCTAGGGAAATCAATCAATACAGAGACTATCGAAATGATCTCCAGAGCAGATCCTCACAGCCAAACGTTCCTTTACCCATTCAACATGTTATCTACCAAGACTAGCTACATGCCGAGTCACTGTTCTCGACACTAAGATGACAATAGAGAGTGTAAACGAACACTGTCTCCACATTATCGGGAAGATACACTAATGAAAAAACCATACAGTGGAATACAGCATTGCAGTTATGGCCATGCCATGCTGGAGCACCATCAGGGGAGATTAAAAAAACTACCTGAAGGCATTGGCATTTCAGCTTTTTCTGAAGACGGAGCTGGACTTAACTAAACAAAGGGAAGGCTGAGAGCCTCCCCTGCACCGAGCTGGCCTCAAGCACTAGAGTGAGTCTACGGCAAGGGAGGAGCAGAGACAGCCGGGGAGCGGAAGGGCTCCCCGGGCAGGCATTCCGGGCAGGCTGGAGTGGTGCACCCCCGCCTGTGGGCGAGACAGGTTTGGGTTTCATCTCACTCTAGTACCTCCCGCTGTGTGACTTTGGAAACTTCAAATGCTTCCATGACTTCACCTTAATCTATCCTTCGATTTCATTTCCAGCTACTCACTCACGTGTTTTGCTCTTACAGGGCACTTCCACGCTAAAAGGGTTCCTAAATGAGCATTGTGTGTTGACTGCTTAGCTCACAATTTTATCTACATTCTGAGTAGGTGCTTTGACCTAAAAGAGAGCCACATTGGGCCAGTTATCTAATTAAAAAATAAGAGTATTGAATGCTGAGCTCTCCCCTCCACTAGATAAATGGGTTTCTCTACCACTCTTTTGAAATTTCTCTTATCGAAAATCACCACCAACTTCCATGCTGCCATATAATGGATACATTTCAATCGTCATCTTGACCCGTCAGTATCATCTAGCATAGTTGACCTCCCTGGTTTTCAGGAAATACTCCCTTCTCTTGGGTTCCATGACCCTCCTAATCTTACTGGTGACACTTTGGCTGACTGACTCCTTTCCTAGTACCCTTCTCCTAGCTACCTCTAAGAGTTGGATTTCTTCAAATTTCTGTTCTCGACCTTATTATTTATCTTAATGCTGTTCTTCCAGGTGGCATGGTATTTGATTGCCCCCAGCTGAGCCGTAGTCCTACCCTGTTGGGAGTTATGATTAAAACCCCCACTAGTTGTACATGGAGTGGATGGCAGGTTCTCCAAAGGAATCAGAAGGCGACAGAGCGAGAAAGATGCTGGGTGAACAGCTTTCATCCATTGCTCTTAAATTGGTTGAAAAATTAATTACAGCCTCTCCTCCCATGGTGCTAACCCTTTGGAAAAGTGGTCCCAAATGCTGGATTCTCTTCTCTCTGCTCCATTCTTCTCCCAGATCTTGGACCTATAATGCATCACTGTGTTGTTAGTTCTCTGACATCTCCAAACAGACTCTTTAAAAATGGTTTCTTCTAGTTCTTAGTGAGAGGTTAGTCTGAAATACTTAGGCGCTATTACCAGAACCGAACCCTTTTAGTGTGCAATTTTTTTTTGCACAAAAGCCCAAAATTTTATTAGCGTTCGTGATGCCTGATTTTCTAGTCCGATGACCCATGTGATCAGACCATAGACAAAAATGACCTCAGAATCTTCTGTCTTTGGTAACCACAGTTCTTTGAACAAAAACTCTTTTCCAGGGTTCTTAGACATTTTGACGATGGAAGAAAATGTTCTGAATTTGCCTTACAAGCCACGCGACTCTAGGTAGAACCTGGGTTGAATGTCCCAACATTCCAAAGACAGTGTGGCATTTAATCTGTTAAATGAAACTCATCCGTGATGAATTATAATCAGAGAGTCTGGATCACACACCAGTGATTTTTCAATTGATGTCAATAATTTGCAAAGGTAGAGCCATGCCTCTCCGACAAGTAGTCTGGTTTAATAGCAGGAACTTGCTTGATTTGTCGGATTTTCACTAAACACTGAAGACTCAGGCAGAGCATGAGGGTTCTCATTTTGATATATTTAGTCTTGGGTGTGAGGGCTATTGCTTGTGACCTAAGAAAGCCATCACCCTTTACTCAGAGCTCCCTTGTGTCTAACACTCATAACTTATTAACTTCTTATAGAGTCAATTTGGTTTAGTTCATGAATTCAGGAGAAAGGAGAGAAAAAATTGTGCCAGAGCCATTTCAGAGTGAATCCAAGCCTTTGTTTGGCAGCTCATGGTTCAAGTGGGTGAGACTCTGAATCATGAGGCCGTATCATGCTAGTAAAGGCTTCTGAAAAAAACTGATGACACTTTGTATGTCTTTACAACCAGAGTCACCCACTGACACATGTCCAGGATGCCTGCAGACTTGCTTAACCACTGGCCGCCGTATGAGGAGGAGGAGACAGGACTAGGCAGATTTAACTAACAAACTAAAGTTCTCAGGCAGACATCCCCGCCAGTGTCTGCATTCCTGGGCATTTCTGCTTGTCCTCAGGTTCAGGTAGGATGTACCCACCCAATATAGATCCCTAATCTTACAGCACACCCTTTATGTTTCCTGGCAAAGATGCCTGGCAAAGATCGTCACCTCTTGAGAGTGAAATTACATAGCCTTTAAAAAAAAAATGTTTAAACAATTCTACTTTAATGTCATTTAAAGATTTTTATTTATTCTTAGAAAGGGGGGAAGGGAAGGAGAAAGGGAGGGAGAGAAACATCAATGTGTGAGAGAAACGACTGATTGCCTCTTGCACACCCCCAACAAGGGACCTGGCCCACAACCCAGGTGTGTGCCCTGACCAGGAATCGAACCAGCAACCCTTTGGTGTGCAGGCTGGTGCTCAACCCACTGAGCCACACCAGCCAGGGCCATAGAGTCTTAATTGGGGCTCATGGGTACATCTACACCCAGTTCCCAAGGATTCTGACTTCGCGTGGTGTATAGATGACCCCCCCCCAAATGGCTCTACCTGTCTTTACCTTCTGAACCTCTATAGTTTAGAAGTTCTGCTGTTGGTGTGGTGGTGTAACCTCCTATCAGTCTAACCTTCCCAGAAAGGCTGAAAACTTCCCAGATTTAATGATAAAAGTAAGGAATCAGACATCTCAGCAAACTCCGAAAAAGATTTTTTTAAAAAATGCTTAGGCATGCTTTAGTCAAACTGCTGAAAATCAGAGATAAAGGAAAACTCTTAAGAGCAACCAAAGAAAAATGCCAAATTATATACAAAAGAATGATTTGAAATACTGCATTCTTCTCATCTGAAACCGTGGAGGCCAGATGACAGTGAAAAACACTCTTAAAATGCTGAAAAGTGGGGGAGGGGAGAAAACCTGTTAACCTAAAATTTTATATCCAGCAAGAATTTTAACAAAATAAAGATACTTTGAATAAAAGGAAACTAAGAGAATGTGTCACCAGCACTGTCCTCTACAAGAAATACTAAAGGAAATTCCTCAGAATGAAGGGAAATTATACCAGAGAGAAAAACTCAGATTTTAAGGATGTAGGAAAAGCATTAGAAATGAAAAATATTTGGGTAAATATAATAGACATTTTTCTTTTACAGTGTTTAAAATTAACATGACTGTTTAAAATTTATAGCATTACCTTGTCAGGTTTATAATGTATAAAAATGCACTATGTTTGACAATAACTATAGTATGAAAAATAATAGGAAACAACCAAACCTATATTGCAAGGTTTTTTCTATCTTTATAAATTATTATAATAGTAATTCTAAGTAGACTATGAACATTTTTATATGTTATATGAATAGAATTTAAAATTTCATGGGGTTTTCATCAATATTTTGATTCCAACCACTTTTAGGCAAGAAAATTTTCAGTATTTTCTTTTAGATTAAAAAAAGGCTCAGAGCTATTAATCAGTAAGCCTGAATTACATAGAAAGAACACAGATTTAAATTCTCATTCATGGATGACTCTTACATCTTTCCTCTAAGTTGCCTCATCTTAGTTTAGGTTTATGTTGGATTTTTCTGAGATATGATTCCACCATCAGAGGCTGTTGAGGTCTTTTATGGGTTGAATTTGCTGCCCCCGCCCCCCGCAAGATTCATATGTTAAAGCCCCAATCCCCCCAGAGCCTCAGAAAGTGATCTTATTGGGAATACGGATATTGCAAATGTATTAAGTCAAAATGAGGCCATACATGAATAGGGTGGCTCCTGATTCAATATGACCGATGTCTTCTGAAAAAGGGGAGGTTTGCGTTCAAACACACACATAACGAGACTACCGCATGGAAACCGAAGTCGTACGGCCACAAACTAAGGAGCTCCCAGAAGCCCGCAGAGAAGCCGGACACAGGCCTTTCCTGGCACCTTCAGAGGGAGCGTGGCCATGCTGATCCCAAACTTCTAGATCTGAAGCTTCTCATCTCCGGAACTATGAGGCAATACACCTCCACTGTTAAAGCTACTCAGCTCACGGACCTTTGTGATGGCATCCTTAGCAAACTGAAACAGTGATCTGGGAGCGGAGTTACTGGGCCTCCCAGACACGCCTCACATCTGCGTTACTATCCACAACTGTCATCACGCCACGTGCTCTGTTTCTAATATGCTTCTGAGTGCGTCGGGAAGCCAGATAGCCCTGCTCCTTAAATTTATCAGAAAACAGGAAGGATAAAGAGACTTTGAGGGGGAAGATAACAGACTCAAGAACTTAGATTTAACTTTTTGTAAAAGAAACAAAAGATGAAGGTAATTGGGTACTGGCTGACACAGACACAGATTGTTTAGGTTTGGAACAAGATTTAGTGGCCATATTTCAATGGATAACACCCCAAGCTATCCCAGCTACTAAGGCAGAATTGGGAGCTGTCAGGATTCCAGAATCCAACTTCTGTTTTCTTGTCCCCTCTGGTAATGTAGCATCACTGCAATGACTGCTCCCTTTAGGTACTTGTGATACTAAGTGTCAGTAAATATTTAGAGCTTTTCTAGAAAATGAAATACACGTGCATCAGAAGTGGTAAGTATGGAGCCCAAAGTTGGAAATTCAAAAGGCTGGAGAAATAATAAAAGAATGTCCCAATAGTTAGTTGTGTGAACAATTAGGTTTGTGCTATGAAGTTCAACGCCTGGTTGGTCTCATTCTCAGAACAGCTTTAATGAGACTGTTAGACCATTGTAACATGGAGACTTAAGTAAGCTCAAGCAGCCAATTACTGATTAGATTATTTTAACAGGCAGGTCAATGGTTTCCTCAGTAGCAGCTGCTTCCCGTGGTAACCACCCCAATAGCTCTGCATTCCAACTGACTTCAGTAACCATGTCTGTTTGCACTGCCTGCCACTGCTTCCAAAAATGCTTTAGCTTGATGGAGTACCTGTCATCTGTTGGCCTACATGCTTCGAGAGTAATCGATCCTTAGCATCTGTGAGAATAAGGAAGTCTTTCCCCTTGATTTGCGAGTTGATGAAATAGTGGCATTAGGATGCACTCATTGCTAAACATAAGCATTTGGCAGATTTGTGGGAAAAGTCAACAGCAAACACACTTCGGGTTTAATATTTGCTCTGTCTCTCTTTTTTTTTTCTTTCACCATGCACCTCACTCCTCCCAATCCATTCTCTCACCTGTTCTAACCCCCACTCTGTGTGCTGTGCTTTGCAAATGTGAGGTGCTTTGGATCTGCTTGACGATGGACTTGTGATGGTGCCAGAGACCATACGGGAGGCAGGTAGCAGTCGGAGCCCTAGAGCACCGTACCAAGAGATTCAGTTCTAGTCCACGAAGTGAAGTTGGGACTAGGCAGAGTCCATTCTATTTTCTCAAACTGCTGTTTCAGGTGCTGCCAAGATGAGGAAAAGGAGAAGGAATGGGCAAAAACCCCATTGACCGCCTTCTACACACACACACACACATACACCTCCTAGCAGAAAAAAAATCTACATTCTATTCTTTTTTTAAAAATTAGAATTTTGCACAGATTCCTTGGAAATGTTCAGTTTATAAAGAAATTTACATGTGTGGATGTGTGTGTGCGTGCTTCTCTCCGTGCTCCTAACAGCTTGGCGTTGCGGTATGCCATCGTCCACATGTGGCGCCCTCGCTCCTCCCTCCTGTCCTCAGCTTCTTCCTGGGACCGCGCTGAGGGCGGATCCACACCTGGCTTTGCCCAGCATCTAGCCCTGAGCCTTTCACACAGGCATTTCCAAGAAGAGCCAGCAGCATTTCGGAGGGCAAGGAGAGGCCTACTTTTCCTGAAAGAGGGGACTGGGAAGGTCCATGTCATGTGACCTTAAGAAATCCCTTCCTTGCTCTGAACCTTAACATGGCTGGTTTTGTTTTTGCTTGGAAGATGAGATCATTGGACACAATATAAAAATATCTTTCAACTAGACTATATCGTAACCCTATGATTAGGTCCGGCTGACCTTTTAAATTAGTTGGCTGATTGTTTCTCTTCCATCATAACTTTTACTCAGAGAGTCTAGAAGCCCCTCTCCCAGATCTCATAGGTTTCAGTCTCCACCTCTAATTATATATCCGCACCATCACGTGTAATTCTTTCTGACCACCACGCCTAACACACACACTCACACACACACACACACACACACACACACAATCCTGTTGTTCTCTCTAGAACAGTTGGCTAGTCTTTTTTATTATTTTTCACAGAACACCCTGAATTGCTGTGGAAAAGAAATAACATTTTATTTCTATTAAATATGAAGCACCTATTAATACCAAGCCCCTCGTAATTTTCAAAAATAGGCCTTCTTATCTCCCTTGCTACACATGAAGATATTGGGGCTCAAAGAAATTTAAAAACTATTTGTTATCATCAGTTTGAGGTAGAAACCAGAGTCAACCTCAGGTCTGGCTGATCTGTAGCCCTGCCACCTCCTGACAGTTTGTTTATGTCAGAATAATCCTGAGGTCTCTCCTTCACTGGGTCACAGGACACATACTGACTCAAAGAAAATGTTCTTTCTTTTTTTTCTTAAATTTTATTAAATGTATTGGAGTGACATTGGTTAAAAAATTATACAGATTTCAGTGTACGATTTTATAATACATCATCTGTATATTGCATTGTATGTTCACCACCCAAAATCAAGAAAATGATCTTTCAAAATGCTAGGATAAGGTCCTTGTTTCATGTCAAGTTCTAACCACCCTTCAGTGCCACAGTCACCACAGCATCACTGTGGGCCCTGGTGAGACCAGAAGGGGCAAGGAGACTGTGTTTGCCCTCAGGACTTGGAGGTGTCGGTGAGGTCTCCAGGAGAACACGTAAGAAGCTACTCGGTAAGCCTGGTCATCGCATGCCTTTCTGCCGGCTAGTGCTATGGAAACCGAACCAGGCTGATGGATCTTCTGTTCTTGGGCATCTTGTCACTGACTTGATGAGCGAGAGAGTGCGGCTCATGTAAACGTGTTGCTTAGTGAGAGGAGAGCTTTACCGTTTTCACTGGGAAGGGAAAAGGGAAGCTGTAGACAGTATTCGATTGAGAATATGAATTAAAGTCCAGACATGAAAGGCAAGGCTCCGTTTTTTAGAATCTTCCCTTTTCCACCCAGCTGAGTTAGCTGCTATTTGTTTATTTGTCTTAAGGTGAGAATAGTGAAAATATCAAACAGATCTTTCTCATTTTTCAGAAAACTAAAGTAAAGCCACTAGAAATAATGGCTTTTGGACAAAATGAACATCTGAACAAATTTTTGCATTTGGGAAGGATCATGCTGAATGCCATATATTCCTTTTCCCTAAATATAACGTACAGGGTCCGGTAGAAGTAACACTTGCTAGAGCGTGGTTGGCAGGGTAATACTATGGGTGTAATAACTTGTAGTTTTAATGTGAACATTTCACACACATTTGGTGTGCTTGAGTGTGATATTGTTATGTTACAGAATTGCATGCTTATGATTTTGTAATAAAAGATGTGATAAAAAAGGGGCATTATTTGTGCTGGACTCTGTATTTTCTTTATAGAAAAATAATGCATATTTATTAACTATAACTGCAAAAATAGAAAAATGGGGGTAAAAGTCCATGATTCTTTCCACCCAGTCATAAGTGACTACTCTTGACATTTTGGTTAATTTTTTCCACCTTTTCTACCCTAATACAATAACTAATAAATAACAATGAAATAATAAACTCTGTTTTGCACAATCGCAACTGTAAACCTACTTTTGCCCCACTCTGTATATATTTAAAACTTTTCATCAACTTTTCTTCTTTGTGACCTCCAAGCATATGGGCGTTTTCTAGGATTTCTGCTGTTCAGATCTCCAGTTTGATTGCATTCTGTGGGATTGGACTCCTTTAAAATTTTTATGGTCTAAGATTTTTGTAAACGTTTTGTGTCACTCAAACAGAATATTCTGATGGTGTTACACATGTTTTATATGTGTGAATCAGATCATGTTTGTTAATCATGTTGTTGAAATCTTTCCTATATCTACTTTTATCTACTTGTTCTATCAGTTGTTAACAGAAGTGTATTAGACTCTACCACTATGATTGTGGACTTGTGTATTTCCTTTCTTAAGACTACAAATTTTTGTTTCATGCATTTTGAGGATATGTGGTTTAGATGCATACATTTTTAAAAATTCTATATTTCCCATGCATTTATTTTTTTTACCACCATGTAGTATCTGAATCTAATGTACAATTATTTAGTTGGCATATAGTCCATTTACATGTAATATTATTTTATGCTCCTACAGATCAATTTAAATAGGACATTTTAGTGCTTGCTTTCCACACTCCCATTTACTTATTTTTTACCTACTCTTCCTCTATTTGGGGGTTGATATTTTCTCATTCTATCATACTTCTCCCTATTAGCCTAGCAGTAGTACATTATTTTGTTATTATTTTAGTAGTTACCTTAGAAATTACCACATGTCCCCATGACTTAGGATTTAATGCCAATAAATATTCTTACCATTTCCTAGACAATGTGAGGGCCATAGAAGCTTTTAATTCCATTTATCCCCTACATACTGAAATGCTATTATTGCCGTGTATTTATTTCTATATTTCAATATTTCATTATTAGTATTGTTTTTAGAGACAAAATTGATTTAGATAGGTTCACATTTAAACACTTCTTAATCTTTTTTTCTTGCAACTTCAAGTTTTCCTTTTTCTTCTTTTAAAGAACACCTTTTATTTTATACATTAATGTAGTCTTGCTGGTAATGAATTTTCTTAGTTTTTGTTTGAAAGTGTACTTGCTTCAATCTTACTTTTGAAAACTATTTCTGCTGAATATTAAACTCTAGATGAGCACTCACTTTCTTTAATTCCTTTGGAGATATTATTCCATGGCCTTCTAGACAATGGATGAACAATCCTAATTCACTCTAGGTGCAAGTTAAGAGGTCTAGGATAGGGAAATAGGGGATTATGTCAAGGGCTGAAAGGAGTCATGGGCTGAAAATGAAACTTTGGATATGATCAGCTATTTAAATTATCTATCTATCATTTGCATTGAGAGGTGGGGGCAGAGTGCTATTAATCAAGGAAGACCAGTTTGGGAAGGACAGAAGAGGACACCTTGTGTCTTGGCTTATCACTCCTACTTCCTGATAGGACCTGAGCTAAATGGGACTAGAACATGTGGACATGAACGGACAGATGCCCCTGGCACGCTTCACCCAGAAACGCTGTCTGAATGTGGTATTCCAAAGGCCACCCTGACACGGCTTCTTCCCCTTTGTTTGGCTAAGCTATTAGTATTTGAGGCAGCTATCCCATTTCTAGAAATCTATTCCAAAACTACAAGGGCAAAAGTTTGAAATAACCTAACATTGCAATATTGACAGAAAAATCTTAAAATGGAGTTAACATTACCATTGAGTGTGTGCAAAGCTCCAGCGATACCCTAGGTAGGTACTCAGGAAAGAGCAGCTATTGCTATTTCTGGGCAAGATGTGAGAGTAGGGGTGTTTCGGACTTAGGTAATTTGGAAATAGAATAAGGATGAAAGTACGAAGCTTAAAAACTTCACTGAAACTCTTCCTCCTCCTTCCCTAAAGCCTTAGCTGTCCTCCTTGGAGTGCCCTTTCTGGCTCTGCTTAGCAGCCACCACCTTAAATAACCATATTGACTTTTCCTTCCCTTTACCAGCAAAATCCTCCAGGCCCTGTTGACAAAGCACAGCACACGCTCTGCTCTTTCGAGTGCTCCTCAAATGCAGGGCACAGCGTCAGCATTTTGTGCTGGGTTTGCAGAGAAAGCAACTCG
>PVJD01008903.1:0-67861 GCA_004026545.1 Mormoops blainvillei
GGGGGGGGGGGGGGGGGGGGGGGGGGCGGATGAAGACAACTGTACTTGAACAATAATAAAAAAAATTAGCATTCGATAGGTTTTCTTTAAGAAGCACTGTATTGTAAAAAGTAAAACTTTAAAATTAAAGATGATAGCTATAATCAAATATAATAAATCTTTCCTTAAGCTAACCAGTAAAATTTACTGCAGTTCTGTGATAACATTCAATGTTGACTGTTTTATTCTCACATTATCTTCCTTTTCTTTTAGGAAGAAGCACAATATTTTCTCTAAAAGGAAGAAGGTAAGCGATAACACCTTTCTTGAAACTGTATGCCACACTGCAAAGGGCACAGAATGAAATATGTTCATCTCATTTAGAACATACTGACACGTTATTGGTGTTAAAACTTAAAATAGAACGCCAAGGATATAAAGAGTTACAATGACATAAGTTAAGCTCAATTCTTTCATAGTTTATTATGCAAATAAAATCTCATTTGTTTTATTTGAAAATCAGTTTGAGAGAATGTTTAACGCCTGAATCTTTCATTACTATCAACATAAACCATCTATTGAACACCTCATTGTATGGTCACATACCAATTTTAACAAATAATCTTAAATTATTCAAAAATTAATGAAGAAAAGAGGGTGGGGGGAATAAATGGCACCATTTTAAATGTATAAGCTAAGTTGTAGTCTCCAATATTTACAGAGTTCATAAATGCCAGTATTAGCATGATTAACATTTAACTTTTAGATAGAAACTACTGATATACTTTTATGAAAGGAAAAATAGAGAACCATTTTTATTTAAAATTATATAATTTGGAGATAACATTTCAGTGCTATAAATAATTATATTTTTCTAAGCTTTGATAATAACCTTTATCAGATTTCTTTGGAAGTTCTATCCCAGATCAGAACTGGTAAAGATTAAAGGAACATTTGTATTTATTTTTAAAAATTAATAAAAGTGAAGAAACTAGAGCAAATTTCAGTACACATTGTTCATAGCAAATTTTGCTCTCTACATAAGAGAGAACGTTAGGTAGTTTACAAATAAAACAGATTTATTTCAAGATTGTTTTTTGTATTACTGACAAATTAACTTTATATTTTACCTAAATTGTTTCCTAGACTAGAAATAGTTCTCCTTTCAATAATTTAAGTAAATTTAGTTTTCTTGCTTTTCCTTTTCAAATCCTAACAAAAATCCTCTGCATCTTAAATATACCCAGTACCTTAAATATTCCCAGCACCCTAGTATGGAAAATACCGTAACTTTTTATGGAACACATATTCTTTTTTTTTTTCCTCTAGGTAGGTTAAAAACTAGTGTTATCTGTTTATATATATATATATATACATACACACACATACACACACATGTATACATGTATGTGTATATATGTATATATAGTTACAAATATGTGGTAATCAACTCACTTTAAAAAATGAAATGAAATATGATATTTTGTTAAAATCATTCAACATGAAATTCAATTAAAAAGTTACAGCTTCTTCATGCCACTTGTTTAAGGAAACAGAGAGTGGATCTTAGAACAGGCTCTACATTACCTGCTACAGATAGTTAAGCTTCTCACCTACAGAATGAAGTAGCTATCTGCACTGACAGATGTTATGCAGAAACCAATCTGTCCTGGTCACCGTTTTTCTTAGGAATACTCACTTCAACATACACACTTGGCGATAGATGCTGATTACAATTTACAACAAAATTTGCAGTTATCAGCAACCCATTTACAGACTTGTAATGTGAAATGGCCCAGGATTTGTATCACAGTGGAAAATGCTTTGCATACATATATAACCTCCACATTTTGAAATTCATTTAATACTTCCACTGAAAACAGATCAATATTTCAATAAATTTAGCAGTATTTACTTACTAAGATGAGCCAAATACGTTTTCATCCTTGCAAATGAATCATAAAGTTTAATTCCACAGTATAACTTGTCTCTGAGCCTGTCACATTGATTTCTAACGTTTCACTGGCCTAAAATGATCAATGTTAAAATTGTGTTTGTTCTTAAGGATTGTAATGAAATGTAAGAGGAAAAAAATGTCAATTTCTCCCAGCACACATTTGTTAGAGTTGAGTTTCTGCTTGAGAGAACATCAGAAAACTGAAAATTATACCTTTCACTTGCTGTAGTGGAGGGACATTCCATGTGTAGTAATTATTTGTCCTGCATAGCAAGAAAAAGGCCAAGACTACTCCTTAATCCTGCAAATGATGTTACAATAAAAGGCATGATAAATTATAAATTAATAATAAGACTGCAGAAAAAGTAAGAAGACAAAATATATCTCAGGCTATTCATTGTAAGGCAAGGGTATTGAATGTGGATCACTGGTCTACATTCCATGCAACTGGAAAAAATCTCCAAGCTGAAAGGAGATAATCCAGTTCAGTGCATAGCTGATCCTAGGTGACAAAGCAAAACTCACAGTATGACACTACAAATTGAAGCAACTTTTCCCCTATTGTTTCTAAAATTTATCTTTCAAAAATATCACAAGGGTAAAAAATAATTTTGCATTAGATCAAACAGTCCTTCTAATCCAATATTTATTCTCTAAAGAAATAATTTGGGAGATAAGTATGAGTCGTTGCCCTTTGTGACTTCATCCTCACATGTTTAGAATGTGAAATGCAATCCCTCAGTACTCTTTAATAATGTTTTGGAGAGTTTTCATCCATGGATGCAAATTTTTTAATTAAAAAAAAGAATTCTTTTAAAAGTAAACTATATTTGAAATTGCAATGTACATAGTAGTAGATAAAAAGCAGGGCCCCTTTCTTAGAAATGGAGGTTCAGGGCCTGGCCTCCTTTGCCCAGACCCCTTCTCAGTACACAACACACTTGGAACACCTCCATGATACATTAGAGCTCTGAGGAACAGACCTGCCAAACCACTGCATGCATCTAAATGCTTTGGAAGCCTACTTCTATTTAGTACTCCCATTCAAGAAAGGTAAGACCCCAAGTTTCTTAAGTGTCTCTGTCTCCTTTCATTTGCCCTAAAATGGCAGTTTGCAAATTTTAAAGCTGCCTCTTAGTTCTCTAAGCTTCAGAAACATCTATCCAACTGCCTACTCAACACTCCTACGTGAATCTCTCAAGGACACCTGAAATGCAATACCATCTAAGACTAAGATCCTTTTCTGAGCAAAGATCACTATCATCCATACAATAACTCAAGCAGAAAACCTGGGATCACCTTGAACAACTACCTCTCACTCATCACAAACAGTTTCCAACCATCTCTTAAGGTATGCTTATTACTCCTTCTGAATCTTACTTTCTCAAAGCCATCTATTCTATTGCCACTAACCTGGTTCAAGCTACCATAATGACTTCTTCCAAGCTACTGCAACTACTTCCCAGTAAGTTTTCCCTTCCACCCACGTTTTTGGTTTTCTAACCTGGTTTTGCACACCGCAGCTAGTTATGACCTTAGTTTCCCTGTTTAAAATTCTCTGGTGGTGTCCCACTGCTTTTAGAATTAGAAGCAAAACTCAAAGTAATTTAGAATTATTTGACCACACTACTAGCTTCTGGGGTCTCTGTCCTCCAGCAATATTAGCGTTCTCTCACTCTTTCGAATCTGTTGGCTCCTCCTTGCCCCAGGGCCTTGACACAGATAAGATCAAGTCATCTATTTACATGCTGTCATAATGTCACTTTGGATTAGAAGCATTCATCACAATCGTAAATCAACAAGCGGTTCAGTTTCTGTTGGCTCTATGCTCTGGTTCACCCTCATATCCCAGCACATAACATAAGGTCTTGCACAAAACGGAGCTACAGGAGTCTCTATCAGTTGAATTAGTAAATGATAGTCTGGGATCTTGTAGAGGGAATCAAGGTTGATACCAAAGATGAAATGCTAATTGCCCTGACTTATGATGTAAATGCTTCTCTCCCACCTCTGTAAGCCCTTTTCACACCAATTGCCCTGACTTATGATGTAAATGCTTCTCTCTCACCTCTGTAAACCCTTTTCTCTCCAAATCTATCCTACGCCTCCCAATACCCTCCCCCACTTAGCCCAGCATAAAAGGAATGCGGGGCTATTGTTCTGGGCTCAGAATTTGGAGTTTGTCTCCTCTGGGCCCGTGCATGTAAATAAAGATCTTGCTCCTAACCCCTCAGGGTCTGGTCGTTTCATTTTTCCACAACAATCTGAGGAAGAATATGACCTATCTTCCATTTGATTTCCACAGGCTTTTAACCAGGTTTAAAACTTTAAAGTTTTTTTAGTCTCTTCTCAAGAAGCAGATCACCCTCATTTTATGTATGTATGTATGTATGTATGTATGTATTTATTTATTTTCCACACAAAGTATCGGTAATTTATTTCTTTTCTAGTCCTGGGCTCAGTACTGAGATAGCTTCTCTTCGCCCTTGGGGCTGAGAATTTTCCCCAGGTTTCTGCTGATGATATGATAAAGCTCAGCACAGAAGGCCCTCAGGCCAGCATCAGGGCCCTGAGTTCCCCATAGGCTGTCTCATCTCTTCCATGCACCAGGGCCTGGTAATCCTTTACATGGGCCTCCTTAGAGGCCTTGGTCACAGCAACCCCACGCTCTGAGAAGTACTTGGAAATGGTTGTCTGGAAAGCTTCTACTTTGGTCTTGACCACATTCACCCTCTCCAACACCTTCTCCTGGGTTGCCACCCCAAAGTCATTTCCATCCTCAATCTTGGGGATCAAGTGCTGGATCCATGTGATCACCAGAATACATTTTTCTTTGAGAGTCCAGACTTCTGGCTTAACCAGGGCAAGCGAGGCCAGAAGTTTCTCATTCCCAGGGAGAAAGCCGCACTTAGAGACTTCTTTCTTCTCCTGCTTATCTGTTTCCATCTCACCATCCTTGGGTGGAGGGTGTGGAATAGGGATGTTCAGTGGGACTCAGAGAGAGCTCAGATGGGTCATGTTGAGGGAGACCTCTTGAAAAAGCTGACTCAGGTGTATGATTTTCTGTGGCAAGAATCTGTAGAGGATTCCTCAGCCTCTTGGAAAAGATTTTGCTTGAAGGCATCTACCTGTTCACAGGCTTCCCCGCTCAGGCGCACCCCACAAGGCTTGGCCATGCTGCTGCAGTTTGCTAGATCTCCGTCTCAGCCTCATTTTAGATTCTGAAATTGTTTCTCTGCTTTTTTTTTTTCAGCTCCATTATATCTTTAATGAGGTTGAAAAATGTCTATAATCATATGGACCAATGTTTTATTTGTCCATATGATGTTATGTACAAAGGTTCTACTAAAGAATGATTATGATTTGCATTAGTATTTTCAAAACTATTACTGATCAAAGAGCATGACTCTTCAATATCCTTTTAAGCAACCAGGAATATCAATACTTTTTGTCATTGACAAGCATTACAGAAAGACAGGTTAGCAGAAGAGGGATATGTATTCAGGTCACTAAGCTTTGCCAGAGACCATAAATCTCAGATCCCTAACTCCATCAAACAACAGTGAATCTATTTTTAATTCATTCCTGGATGTTTAGTTATAAGTGCCTCTGGTTCACTTACAGATATTGATCTGTTCAAAAGCAAAGAAGCCTTCTGCCACATTAATTTTTGATCCTCTGCCCCACAGCAACCTGGCATGTTATTTAAGTAAGTGTGGCTAGCTAAATTACTGACCAGATTCATGAAAATATTAATATTTGAAGTTCAAAACCATTAATTTGGGGTTATTCATTAAGATAAATATAAATTAAATTAACTTTTAAAAGCTTTTCATGAGCTTTTCTTGGATAGTTACACTAGGGTAATCTACATTTAAAATAATAAAATAATTATTTCAATAATGGTCATTTCAGAGTGTTTATTATTTTATAATTTCAATGCCATTTTTTTCTACAGATATAATTTAATCCTAATAATAACCCTATGAAGTAGGTTCATATATTTATTGTATTGTGATTATTCCTATTCAATACATGGGGAAACTAAGATTTAGAAAGCTAAGATACTTGCCAAAGGTCACACAAAGCAAGAAGGCAAAGCAAGAATTTATACCAAGGCTGCTTCACTGGAAGTAGAGACGATGATTCAAGCATATACTCTATTATATACTCTATTGGGTCTTGGTCCAAGGGTAACTGTAGGAAACCTCCTCAGCATTTGGTTTCCTCACTACTGACTTTGTCAAGGAGAGAATACAGAAAGTTTTAGACTCCAAGGAGCAGTAATGCCAGTGATTAAGCAATAACTTAGGAAGTAGAGAGAAAATAACCTGTCTTCTTATCTCAGAGAAATCTAGTTTGCATTAAATTCATTACTCCATTTATAATGTTCTGGGAAGCATGGATATAATTGTTGACACAGCATTTTTGGAAAATTTATGAAATACATTTAGTTAGGAGATGATTTAGGCATGAATAGTATATTCAAGGAGGAAGCTTCTACACAAATAACAGTAATTAAAGGTACTATTATTAAAAAATACAATAATTCACAGGTTTGAGACATTTTATCTCTCTAGAAGATTCAGGGAAGACCAATAGGTAGGGTATGAATGTAATCATTGAACAATGTTATAAGTTCAAAAATTGGACCTTACTTCTACAATTTGAATGTGCATATGAATAACCTGGGAATCTTGTTACTGTATAGATTCTGATTCAGTTGATTTGGGTAGGAGCTAAAATTATTTTTTTATATGCTCCCAGATGAAGCAAGGTTACTGGTTTAAGAACCAAACTTTGGGTAGCAAAATAAGCCTCAACATATAAATAGTATGAGCAAATCTACAAAGCAGAAAAGAATCATACTTATTTTGAAGAATAGTCAGCAGCACTCTTTCCCTGTAGAAACAACAGATGGAAAGAAATATTTAAATCAAATCATGGAGGACCTTGAATAACTGCTTATTACTCTAAGATTTTATTTCAAGTACAACACTTGTTCTCAAAGAAAACAGTATACCTTCGACTTGACAAAGCAAAGTTAAAAAGAACTTAAATGATTTATCAATTAGGACAGCTGCCATTCCCTCTACTTTATTCAAACTAAAGCTCTAATTGATACTAAATATACATTCACATAAATACATTTTTAAAGTCTAATTTTATACCACTTTAAATCAAGCATTGAAGATTGCCAATTCACACATTTCCATGTTATTCATTTTTTACCAAAAAAAAGTTCTAAAATATATGCAAACATCAATTGCTCTGCAGCAATTAATTACTTAATAATATGGAATTAAATGTATTTACTATGTAGCTTATTTTAAATAGCTCAACACAGCAGATTAACAGAAAAACCCATTTTTACCATAAAAGCTAAAATGAACTCTTGTTTTTCAAAATGAGCTATTACCTCAAACAATTATTTTTGGTTTCAAATGTTTTATTCACTCAACTCATATGATTCCAGCATAGCCTGTTCTTTTGAGCAGAATTATCTTACTAAAGTATTTTAATTAAAGTAATGCAAATACTATTCTAATAAAACAATGCATAATTAGCTTATAAAAATTTACTTTAGGTATAGGAGACAGCCAGGTTTTATAAGGCTTGAAACAGTAATTTTAGAGGACTTTTTTTTAGAAAGAATACACAAGAATTGAAAATCGTTCTTGATCGTTCAGGACCCTAAAGCTTAATCTTCAGTAGCATCATAGTGAATAAGGTTCAGGTTAGGAACTATAGAGCCCATGTTTAGTTACATTATATAGTTGATTGATTAATCAATTCATTATTTATTGGGTACCTGCTATATTCCAATACTACAGAATATAGCCAATGCTGTTCTAAACAGTGAGAATGAAATGTTAAATGAAACATAAAATGTTTATCTTCATAGAACCTATGTTCTAGAAGTGGGAAACAAAATAACACAGAAATAGATCAAACAAATTTAGAACACATATAATAAGATAAGGACTGTGAAATTAAAATAAGGTAAGGAGGCAGAAAACAGTTTAGAAGTGGCTATTTTAGCTGAAATGGTCAGGGAAGGTATATCGGAATCTGATATTAATTGAATTCTTTCATGATAAGAGAAAGGCAGCCAGGTTAAAAGGGTTTTTGTTTGGTTGGTTGGTTAGGTGTTTTTTTTGTTGTTGTTTTTTTGTTTTTTGTAGTTTTATCCAAAGAGGGAGAGGAGGTAGACAATAAACATTTGCTGAAATGTTAAATGAATAAATGTGGAGTAAAATGTGGGGCAAAGTATTTTGAGTAAAGTAGAAAATGCAAAGGCCCTGAGATGAACATAACTTTCAATTTGGGGAAATGGAAAGAAGGCTTGTGTGTGGAGAAAAATAAATTATGGAAAGAATGACAGGAGACAAGGTCAGAACAAGAGGTGTGGGCAAGATCACATAAATCGAGGGTTCTCAGGCCAGGTTGCACATACATCAACTGAGAAATTTTACAAAGCACCAATGCCCAGGACCAACCGGAGATCAGTTATATCAGAAGAAGGAGAAGAGCCTGGTGTTCAAACGGCAGCATTTGCTTTCAAGCCCTCCAGCTGAATCTACTGTGCATCCAGTGTTAAAAACCAACGGTCCGCAGACTTGAAGGCATAGTATGAATTTGGGTTTTAGCCAATCATCAAGGCATTCCACCTTGTACTGTCAGAAGGTCCTGGGTAATTGGAGTTATGTGCAAGAAAAAAAAATCTGAATTCTTCTAGTAGCTCTATGATTTCTGGAGAGCAAGTCAGGAGGTTATAATCAGGGGGAAGCCAATAATGTCTTCAAGGTGCATATTGCCTTAAATTAAGATTCAGAATAAATACTTTGCTCAAATCCATCTTTTTTACCTATATAACCTGTGTATTTACACACAAACATAAAGAAAAGAACAAAGAGAGTTATATGCAAAGCAGATGCTGGTATAAAATATTTTCTATTCTACCTAATTATGATACCTATACAGAGTGGGGCAAAAGTAGGTTTACAGCTGTTTATATGAAAAATAATACAATAACTAATAGATGATTATACAGAATAAAGTCTGTTTTGTTTACTCACAACTGTAAACCTACTTTTGCCCCCACTGTATAATATATTAATAAAGAATTCTGAAAGTTTCTCACCCATCACAAAATAAAAATAACATTCACTTTCCTTAATCTAGGTTATTTTAAATTACACAGACTTAAGAAGATTAAATTGTCAAAGTCAACTTTTTTTTCTTGCACATAACTCCAATTCCGCAGGACCTTCTGACACTATAAGAAGTAACAGAAAGCTTGAATCAGTTGTATCTCTAAAATCTGAATTCTTCTAGAAGTTTTATGATTTCTGGAGGGCAACGCAGGAAGAACACTTCAGTTGTGTCAAGACTGATCTACAACCTTCCTCTTCACTGCTACCTCTTCCCAACTCTTCATACTCCTTACCTACATTTTTTTATAGCACTTACACCTTCTATCATAGTCTACAGGGTATTTATCTATTTATTCTGCATATTGTCTATACTCCCAACTAGTACACAAGCTCCACAATAATTTTGTCATTGTGTTTACTGATGTGTCCTAGTACCTGGTGAAGTACCTAGTATAGAGTAGGCACTCAACAGATATTTATTAAAGGAAGGAAAGAAAATGGATGTAGTCATTATTCCTATTTTCAAGATGAAGACACTGAGGCTTATAGTGGAACATGAATTGACCAATGTCACATCTTTAGAAAATGACAAACAAATTAAAATACAGATCTGTCTCACACTACAATAAAGGTAATAACCATTATACACTCAATACTAAGCAAAGTATTTAAAGGTAAAACTGAAAAATCCGTGCTGTGTTCAGACATAGACAGCCTCTAGTTCCAGAGTGAGCAGTTACAGTTTTGAGCTGCCATTAGTTGGGAGTTATTGAAGGACACTGAGCAGACAAGCAACATCATCAAAATAGTGTTTCAGGAAGATTTATCTGCCATCAGTGTGGACAATAGATTGGAAGGAGAACATCAAGGCGGCAAGACAGTTCAAAGAAACAAGCACAATGTCAAGGTAATTTCATGAACTAGTCAAAGTCAAAGTCTATAAATCATTGGTAAGAACAAATTGTTCTTCAGTTTTCAGATGCAGGCCTATTACAAATGTTCATTCAACAAATATTTACTGAGAGCATGCGATGTTCACAACAGTCATCAACAGACTCTACCAGACATCTTGTGTCAAGTCATAAGGCAAGGTTGTCTATAATGGTCATGCTCATTTCATTTCACTTGGTGGACTTACGACTAGCATAGACAACTTAAAGATCTTCAAAAAGCCACTATAAACTAAAAGTAAGAAAGAATATCCAAACCAGATTGGTTTCATACCTGATTATGAAAGACACTCTGGTACATGATTCCCTGAGTCACAGATGGATCATAAGACCTGAACACATAGTGCCCTTAGTAAAAACAATAACAACAACACATACACATGGTAGCCTAAAAATAAAGAAATCACAATTGAAAAAATTTAGATAAGGTATTATGTTCATTGACAGGAGAAAAGGGTTACTTTAAGCTTGGGATTACAAAAATCTTCAGTGACTTACTAGTAACTGAGCTATAAAATATATTACACCAAAGTACATCAAAAATAGTGTGTTAATAGGTTTGGTGTAATTCTTGGTAAAATTAGTAACTTTTAATGGCCTTAGGTATCACAGACATGACAGTGATACATTTCAGAAAGATACAGTACAGAACTCATAGGGCCAAAAGCAACACTGCAGATTGTACAGGTCCTCTCATGGTCACTGTGATTTCTAAATAGGGTACGAGGTCAGAACCGTCAGGGCTCTGGATAGGTTGTTTGGCTTCTACTATTTGTCTGACCATGATAGTCGATACATTCTCCTCAGAGATCCAGTGTTCCTCAGAAATAAATAGCTAGGCTATGAGCCACTAATTCCTCCAATACACATAAGAGTTCTATATTTTATGGATTAATGAATTCTATTTATATAAGATTTTAATTGAAAAATGTGTTTAATGTCACTAAGAATTCTGAAAGCTTGAAAAGAGACTACATTATTTCTAAAATTGTTACCAGCTCTAAAACTCTATGACTATCTGATCAGCATTCCTTTCATTTGTTCTTTGTCACATAAGTATCAATTTTAAAATGTTTTAGAATATGAATTTTATCCATTTGGCCACTTCATAGATTATCCTGAGTGAAAATCTATTTTACTCTGTGTACCTACTATAAAGAGTTATAAAAAATATATTCTAACATAGCTTCCAATTCATTTGTAGCTCCTTTTGTCATAAGAAGTGAGAACTTTGAATGATAAAATATAACAATCATTGCGGTCACCTGTTTATCTAATTAGGTAAAAGTTCATATATTCTAAACCTTTCTTAAGTTTTTTTCTAGTGTAGGTTACTTTCTAAAAGGTATTCATATCTTCACTGAACTATATTTTTAAATCTTTATCCTGATATTAAAATTAAAAAGATGGAGTAGTGTCTTTGTGGTAGCATTTTGAACCAGGGTTAAAGACTTCTTAATGTCACCATCAGTATCCTGACAAATTATTTTGAGATTTGGGACAAGTTATGTCTTTACTCATCCTATACTTTTATGACCATGGATCATTAAAAAAAAAATTAATGAAAGTGTTTATATTTGTTTCCTAAGGCAACCATAACAAGCCACCACAAATTTAGTGGCTTAAAACAACATAAATTAATTTTCTCCAAGTTCAGGATCTAGAAGCCCAAAATCAACTTCAACAGGGTCATGTCCCCTTCAAAAGTGCTAGGGAAGAACCTAGATCCTGGCCCTTCCAGCTCTGGTGACAAAACTTTTGGCATCAAAATCTAATATGTGCCTCCATTTTCACAGTCTTCTGTGAGTCTTCTGTAAGTCTCTTTGTCTGCTCCTTCTCTTATAAAAACACCAGTCATTGCATGTAGGGTCCACCCTAATTCAGTATGATCTCACCTTAACTGAATACATCTGCAAAGATGCTATTTCCAAATAAGGTTACCTTCTGAGGTTCCAGATGGACAAGAGCTTTTTTCAAACACTTTCAACCCATTATAGTGGTTATGAAATATTCTACCAATTTGTATCAAATATGGAAATTAGCATATAAAAATGCACATTCTTATTAATATTTGAAGTTATGTGAAAAAATCAATGCTTTTAGCTGTTGGAAAACCTATATTTGAACACTTCATGCTTTCTTTACATATTGACCATGTTTATACACCATTTATGTTTTATATGGATTTCCAGTTAGAGTCTTGAGATGATTCTCTTTGGTGGTAAATTACTTTAGAAACAAAAGTTGAATTCTTGCTCTATAAATCCATCCATCATGACGCAGTATTCCTTCTTTCATACATCTGATATGTGAGGTACTTCTAAGTACAGGAGATACTGCATTATACCAAACAGGATGATATTATGGTAGTCAGACAGAAAAGGAAAAAACAAAAGAAAATAATTTACACAAGTAAAGTATTTAATAAGTCAGATGGCAAAAAGTGAAGTCTGGGAAAACAAAGCAAAGAGAAAGGATAGGGAGTGCAGGAATAAGGAACAATTCTTATTTTCAAATACTGTAGCCATGGAGGGCTACCCTCTGTCACTTGCCTTTGAGGAAATGCCTGAAAGAGGAGAGGAAATATAAATAAGACAGAAAAAAAAAACTGGAGAAAGAATATTATAGACAAAAGAAAACCAAGTGCAAAGTCTGTGAGGTAGAAGGATGACTGGAATAGTCAAAGAATAGCACACAAAAAGAAAAAAGATAAAAAACAGCCTATATGAATGTAGTGGTCTGAACAAGGGGAAATTAACAGGATTTGAGCTTGGTGGTAATTTAACTTTAGCACAGGTGATACAGAACTTAAGTAGGCCATTTAAGGATTTTAACTTTGACTCCAAGTGACAGGAGCCAACAAAATGGTTTGAGCAGAGGAATGACATTACCTAACATGAGCTTTTTTTAAAAAAAATCTGTTTCACTGATCTGTTGAGAATAGACTACAGGTGGACAAAGGTAGAAGTGGGGAGCCAATGTTTCGGTGAGAAGTCTGAATTCTGAATGCATTTTAAAGAAATAATAAATAGGATCTGCTCATACGGAATATGAGAGGGAGAAAAGGTAAGAATGATTAAGATTTTTGGTTTAAAAACTGGAGTACAAGTGTTGCTAAAAACTGAGACAGAGAAGACTACAGGTAGGGAGGCTTTGAGTGAAATATTGAAAATTCACTTTTGAACACAGTGAGTTTGAGATATCTCTTAGACTTCAAAAGAATATATCAAGTGAGCCTTGGTCATAAATGTCTAAACATTAGGACAAAGGTGTGAGGTGAATATATAAATTTGGAAGTTGTAAAATTATAAAATTATAAGGTGGTATATAAAGCAATGAGATCAGACTGGATGAGATCACTAAAAGAATGAAAAAGAACAAGTAAATCTAATCCTATTTCCTGGGCTACCTGAGCATTAAGAGTTGAAAAGAGAGCTTTGCAAAGGAGACCAAAAAGGAGCGGTCAATGAGGTAGAAAATCAAGACAGCGTGAGAGCCTCTAAGACACATAACAAAAGTATTACAAAGAGGCCTGAAGGATGAACTATTTCAGATATTATTCATAGTCAAGATAAAAATTGGGAACTGACCACTGGATTTAGCAAGATGGAGGCTGCAAGTGCTCTTCATAAATGTGTTTTTGGTGCAGTCATGGTGGAAAGAAACTAACTGGAGTAGCTTGTATTTAAGAAAAATAATTCAAAACAATGAGTACATAAAATTCTGTCAAGAGAATTGCCTCTTAACTTCTCCACAGAGATGCCCGAAGACTAGATGGTACTTTCAGTGTACGTCTCGGAGTATAGCAGACAGTAAACAGTAGCTCTAATGATGGTGAAGATGTTCATGATAATGCACACAAACATTCTCATTCTACCTGTGAGCCAACTTCCTCAAGGGCAATTTCTCACCTCCAGGAATTCACCTTTTGAAATCCAGTTTATAGTTCATCTGATAAATAATAAGTAGAATTAGATACTCCCTAAGTAGGTACCTTAATAAGTAAATGAATTACAACTCATAGATTAAAAAAGAAGAGAAAACACTACATGGAAGTAAATAATGAGGAGAGTTATGAGTGGGGAATTAATAAAGATTTAAAATTTTTTAGCCTCCCTTTTAAGAGCCAGAGGGTGATATTTAAACAACAGTTGATGTATTAGAATAATGTACAACCAATAAAGTTGTTTTAAGAAATATTTGATGATGCAGGAAAATCTCTAAAATATAAATTCAGAGAAATAAAGCAGAATATAAAATAAAATAATGTAGGATCACTATTAGAAATATAAAAAATAAATTGAAATTTAATTATAATAAACTATATGTTATTGGCTTGCAGGCTTTTTTATATCCTTTCTCATATTTTTTACATTGACAAAATTTTTTTTTTTAAATAAGATTGTGTCATGGTAAATTAAAAGAAGAATTAATCTTCCAAAGAAGGAATCACTAATTACATTTAAGTAATTTTTAATAATAACAATATTTTAAAAGTGTTTTTGCCTAAAGGAATAATGTATTGTTTTTAGAACTTGTTTCGTCTTGAACTAGGTTTCTCCCAATTGCAGCCCAAAATTTTATATTTACTTTACCTATGGAGTTTACTTGTACCACTAAATGCATCATAGTATAAAAAAAGAATTCTACCACCACCTTGATTCCATATTTGAATCACAAATTGTTTATATTGTCTAATGTAGCACATCCTTTAAAACAACCTTCCATCTATTTTCACATTTTACATTTCAAAAATCTGGACATAAGGCCAGCATATCCTTATGCTAAGTCTTTAATGGCAAATTTTAAATATAAATACAATAAAATGTAAAAGCTGTAAATAAGAAGAGAGAGAATTTGTGATTAGAAAGTAGTAGCTAGCAAATGTATTTTAAATTAAATTACAAAGTTTATGGTGAATAAGTATTCTCATTTACTAATGACAAGATGTGAAGATTAACATGCTTTTCAGAAGACATTAGAAATACCAATCAAGAGACTTTTAAAACTATGAATGCCTTTTAAAAATAAATCAAGTAACTATAATTATGAATCTAGTCAAAGAATATAATCAGCAACATTTTCAAAGATAATGTCATTAATATGTTTATAACATTATTTAGTGGTAAGAAAAATTAGAAGCAATCTACATAAAGATTAATGAAAATTAGTTAATTATGGAAATTATAGCACATATATATGACAATATTATGCAGCCTTTAAATCCATGTTTTGAAAGAATATCTCATTCAGGACAAAAGCTCATACTATATTGATGGAAAAATTAAAATATTAAATTTTCTTTTAGTATGATGCCAATTTCTGGATGATATTCCAGGTTATTTTCCTTCCTTATTTTGATTTGTATTTTAAACTTTCCTATAATAAATATTATTAACTTTATTATAAAAATAAATACTATTATTTTTTCTTTGTTTTTATTGAATTTATTGGGGTGACACTGGTTAACAAAATGATACAGGTTTCAGGTGCACAGTTTTACAATACATCATCTGCCCACTGTATTGTGTGTTCTACCTCCCAAGTATTTTTTAATAATATATTTATAGTATTATATTAATAATATATTTTCAAATATATTATGTGTAATATACACATAAAATAGAATATTTTTCAGCAATAAAACCACTGAGACACTCAACTCCATGGGTTAGTCTCAAAACCCTTATTGTGAGCAAAAGTAGCCAGACATGCCATACAAGAGTTCACAGTGTGCATTGCCATTCATCAGATTTTCTGCCATAGGCAAAACTAACCCACAGTTACAGAAACCTGATTAGTGGTTGTTTGGGGATAGACTGGAGAAACTGACTGGACATGAGGAAACATTTTAGGGGGATCATCATTGTGGAGCTGAACCCTGGGATTAATTTGTTAAAACTCATCAAACTTTATACTTAAATTGGAGCATTCTATTATATCTTAATAAATTATATTTAAAAATAATAATTCTTAACAAGCCACTACCCTCAATCATTCCCAAAGTTATATTTACATAGAGCCTTACTTGTTAACTATGGGCCCTGTTCTACAATGACATCACCTTATTCTTAGTAATTTTCCTTTATGATTTTTGATCTTTATAACTTTCCAATATTACTTTCTTATATTCATTTTCCATCATCTCTGTGTTCCCTATCTTGTCCTACAGATTAAGTATACAACATACCTACATCTTTTTCAAAATTCCTCCATCTAACTTTCATAAATGTTCCTCTCTGTCCTCTATATATTGATTCATTCCACATACCCCACAGGACATGCCTGCTCCATCAAGAGCTCTGTTCAATGATAGCACTACCACATGTGAATATACAGGTATCTCACATGCCTCTGCATCACATAGTACACAAAATGCAACACAGGGCAGATTCTGGAGGAGAAAAGATAGTCCCTTGGCCATAAATTTGCCAATTTGGGCTGACAATAAAATTATATGGACTAATAAAGGATAAAAGAAAAAGTCTGAACTATGCATATTAATAGCACCATCACCAACAAAAACTTTGCCATGATAATTGAATTATTTCAAGTTTCCTAACCATCGATCTAAACTGGATACTCTGTAATCATGAAAACATTTGAAAAGTGCAAAGCTGATCATTTATTCATCCTTCATTCATTTAACAGTTATTAATTGAGCACCCATCTGAGGCAGACACTGTTAAAGGTGTTAAGGACAAAAGTTGGTAAAACTGATAAAAATTCTATCTTAGCTAGCTGTCTCTGCTGCAGCATAGCCCCTTAATAACAATGGTTTCCAATGGTTAGAGATCAAATTTGTCAATCTTCATTTAATAAGTAAACAATTTGGTAAATAGTTTTATGCCCAATTCTTTACTCAGTCAACTCCAGTTTTTATGGAACCAAATACTAGATTTTGCCTTCAAAAGACAGATATGATCTTACTGAATATTTTCCCTCCTTATTTCATATATTCTCTGACAAAGGAATTCATATAACTCTGAATTCCTTTCTCTCTTTCTAAACATAAAAACAGGAATATGTCTTATCTTTCTATCCTCAGTTCTGACACAAACCAAGCACTCAAATGTTCGTTCATGAACTGTCTCGGCTTATTTAACAATAATTAATTTTTAAAACAATCTTACTTGTCCCTACCAATTAACTTGCCAAATGAATCATTTTAAATGATTTAATATTCCATTTAATTACTATCTAATTCAAGTGGTTTTAATTAATGGATAAAACTTGACTGTCTGAGTCTTTACTTAAACAAAGGTAAAATGTCTTTGTGCTAATGACTTGCATATATATTAAACAGCATCACGTTCTCCTTCTGCACTGCAGCTGATGATCAACAGATCTTTCCTTTTCCAGAAACCTTCAATGGTTTCCCAGAGAAACAAAGTTAAAAAGTCCTTTCCCCAGCACTCAAAATCCTTTTAAAACTGTCTTTATCCTAACTTTCGACCTAAAATCTGGAAATCCCTCACGTTCATCCTGCTCCAACCAATTCACTGAACTCATATAACCTTATCTGGAGAAAGACTATAGCTTTCTCATTCCTTCTGAAGTCTACTCCCTCCCAATTTTTACATGACTATATAATTCATATACTTAAAGGCCTCTCACATTAGTTTGTTTATTATCTCTCCCATAGCAGCCACCACTAGACTGTATGATTCTTAAAGACATATATTTTATTTGATTAAGTTCTTTATATTTCATAGTACCTACCCCAGTACTTTTATTGAATTTTTAAAAATTATGTCAATTGTTCTGAAAAAAAAAATAGCGCTTCTACTGTTCACAAATTTTACCTATTCTTTCCAAGACTTCAGAGCCTTGGCCCCAAAGGAAACTGCTGAGAAAAATTACAACCTAAATTAATTGGACTACCATAGAGACCCAATAAATGCTAAATTGCTAAAGTCTGAAATAAGGGATGGTGAGCCTACAGAGTACTTTCCACCCAAGTTATAATATGTTATACAAGGTCAGTGGACATTTCCTTCTTTACCCTCCAAAAATATCCCTATTTGTGTAAATATTTTATAAACAGTATATTTATATTATGTTTACTCTGCTTACTTTGCCTAATATTATATTATGCTTACTCTGCCTAAAAAGTCTAGGCACACCCTGAGTAGGGACATAGCTATAACATAGTGGTTCAAAATCTGAACTCAAAATTGTGACCAAAAAGGCTGTGTGTCCTTTTTTCCCTCTTAGCAATTTTGTGACCTTGAGGAATTTAATTAACTTTTCTAGGTCTCAGTTTCTCATATGTAAATGAGGATAATAATACTACCTGCCCTCTATGCTACTTTGAAAATTAATGGAAAATATGTATATAAAGCATATGGCACAGTAAACCTAATAATTTTTCATTATTACAATATATTTTTATTTCTGACATTGATATATCTGTGTGGAACAGTGAGAGATCAGAATAAATTATGAATAAAATTATGAAAGAACAAAGCAAATATCAAGGGTTAAAGTTTTATAAGGCCTATTAATATTTGAACACTATTTATAAACTTTATTAAAAATTATCTAAGAAATATCTGCCCTTAATCCAAGTTGACTGTGTCTGTATGCCCCACTTTTTATATGTCTGTAAATATTATCATTTGAAATTTCAGCAGTCATCATAATTTATTCAGGGCAATTCCAATACTGGCAATGCATTTTAATCAATCATACTCTTCTACCTGTCTTCAAAAGGTGAAGCTATATAGTTAAAAAGAAAAACAAAATGGTATTAGTTTTAACATCCTAATTAATCAGTTTCCAGTTTCCTGTCATACCTGCACACTGGAATTTTCACCTTAATCACCAAAAATTAATTAAATAAAATCAACAAACATTTACTGTTTAATAAATGAGTATAATGCTAGGTGTTAACGTTATGAGGAAATTATTTAGAAAGAAACAAAAGAAAGGGCTGATATGATAGCCTTTTGTCAAAAATCCAAGAGAACAAGGCTCCCTATGCCCCTAGATTTATGGGAACAGACCAGTCAGTTTCCCAGGCAAGGGCAAGGGAGACATGTAGTTATCAAATTAAGGTTATCAGTCAACAATGCCCCTCATTTTCTTGATTTCCCCCACTTCAGAGCAGCCAAGGAAGAATCTTGTGGACTGCAAGTAGATAAGAGTAACTTTACAGAATCTTTAAATGCTAGATAAGTTCACATGGTTTTATAAAAGCTATGAACCCTAGGAATTATTTTCCTGGCTGAATTTGCAATATCCCATTAACTAGGGAGGCCTGCCTAGTGTCTCTGAGAGTGAAGACAAAATACTCAATACAAGTTTTCAGAATATGTACTCCATATTGTTATCTGAATTAAAGAATGGTACTTAAATTCCAATGCAAATTTGCACTTATTTAATGACCAAGTCCTTTGCTGAACTTACATATAAAAATTAAATCCTATTCTATTGGCTGTTAAAATTCTGGCACCTCCCCTTAACCTCTGTGAAATAACAGAAGATAGATATGTTGGTCTCTAATCAGGTTCCTAGCACAGAGCTGCTATAACCCTTGTAATTTCCCAAGTGATAAGAGCACTCAGAGCATCTTTTGTTCTAATACTTGTCTCTGATCTGGGTTCCTGACACAGAGCTCCTGAATCCATTGGAATTTCCTGGGTGACAGGAATGTTAGAAGGAGGCAACTCTTACTGGGTTCCTGGGGTAGGTCAGCAGAAAGACCAAGCTACGATTAAAAGCCTTGAACTTTCAGCCTCAACTCCCAAGCTCCAGAAAGGGCAGAGGGGTTGGCGATTGATCATATCTATGTGTTGAAGTCTCCATAAAAACCCCAAGAGTACAGTGCCCAGAGAGCCTCTGGACTGGTGAATGTATCTGCATAATGAGGGTGGCACACCCCAGCTCCATGGGAACAGAAGCTCCTGCACTTGGGACCTTTCTGGACCTCACCCTATGTATTGCTTCATCTGGCTGTTCACTCACATCCTTACTATACTTTCTATAATAAACTGGTAAACATAAATAAGTGCTTCCATGAGTTCTGTGAGAAATTCTAACAAATGATCAAATCCAAAGAGCAGGACATGGAAACCACGATTTAGAAGTGGTTGGTCAGAAGTACAGGTGACAACCTGGTACTTGCAACTGGTGACTGACTGACGTACAGGCAATCTTCTGGGGGCTGGGCCCTTAACTTGTGGGATCTGAGGTTAACTCTACCTAGATGATGTCAGAATTTTAGGACACCTAGCTGATGTCTCAGAGAATTACTTGGTGTGAGAAAAACTCACATGTCTCGACTTAGTAGTTTTTCTGTGTATGAGTAAAGAAGAAACACAAAATTGTTTTCCCAAACTCATTCTGCCTCAGTTTCCTTACATATAAAAGAAAAAGAAGACAAATGCTTACTTCGCAGAATTTTTGAAGGGGGGAGGGATTAACTAAGTTAACATTTGTAACTTATTAGAGTAATTTATAACATAATCATCATTATGTTATAACATAATCACCATAGCCAATTTTATTGGCTAGTACACTTTGTTTATATATAAGCAGCAACTTTTTATTTCCCCCTTTTTTGGAATGAAAATTTAATTTTATTTAAGTAAGTATAATATGTTTAAGATTCAGGATCAGGTAGAGAAAGGTCGGTCCCTTCCCTTCTTAAATATGGTAACTTTATATCTCTTCGGTACCCTGTGCAGATGAGAAGGCCCTTCTGCAATTTCTCAAGCAGACCCCTTCCTATCATGTCAAGTCCATTTAACAAATGCTCATATCAAATTACACATTATCCATGGATGGGCCAAAAGTTGATACTTGACTTCAATAGCTCACTCTCCATCGTTTCATTTTTAAAAAATAGCTGGAAACATATAATCCTTCATTTGGAGACTAGCATAAGCTTTTTTTTAAAACCATGATTCATATTCATTACACTTTGCACATGGTAACTGAGGTCCAGAGAGGTTAATTTACTTACCTGACGATATAGGTTCTCAGTGAGGGAGCCAGAAGTAGGACTTGATATCGCACAGTGATCAAGCAAAACTGTCAAACAACCTCAAATTTCCCCAGGGCTTGTAGGTGCATTGCAGCAGCACTGGTCTTTTTAAATGCCTATTCACCTAAATATCCATTCCAACTCCTCCAATTTGGGAGTAGCCCCACTTAGAATTCCATACCAATTAGGAGTCAGAAATATTCTCCAGTGCATATCAGGTCTAGGTGGCCCCAGAGTGGCATAGAAGAGTTAACGTGCTCCTCTAAATAGTACTTATGTTACCAAAAAGCACCTGAATATCTAAGACTGAAACAAGTCTATGTGCTCCCATGAAGTCTTTAAAAGCATTGCTAAACATAAGCATTTTTTACAGCACCATTCAATAATTAATGTATAAAATGATAATGCTGACTCAGGAACAAAGATTCAATTATATTCCATATACTCCATTTAATAAAGAATAATATAATCCATTTTAGAAAGAGAAGTCCATAAAAATAGGTGGTTTTTAAGTGTGATATCTAGAGTTTAACAACACAGCCAACATCCTATGAAATAATTCCATTTGGTTGCTTAACAGGTGTCTCAAACTCAACATGTCCAAGATAAACTCAACGTCTACCCTCAAATCATCTCCTCCTATATCCTCTTTTCTTTCAAGAATCAAATAATGCCCTCTAAGAAACTCAAGGCTTGTCCTTGACATTTTCATCTCCTACAACCATCAGAGCCAGTCAAGCATCTAGCTCTCTTGTTTACACGTATCAAATACCTCTTCATTGTAAACACCTCTTTCATACCTCACTGCCACTCTGCTCTAAGCAGGCATCACTTCCTGAACTGAGCTCATGGAATGCTGCTGCAGCTTCCTCTCTCCTGAAGGGACTGGCTCTTCTTCCAACCCGTTCACCTCACTAAACCCGTAGTGATCTTTCCGTAACACAAATGTGATCAGATCTGCTCTTTTAAACCCATTCAGTGGCTTCCCAGTTTTTAAAGCCATTCAGTGGCTCTTATTCATGCATTTTGTCACCTATATGATGTAATAAACACATCAAATCCACATCCAAAACAAATCTAGAACCCTAGTAATGACCCACATTGAGCTAAAATGTTCACCCCCATGCCATGCCCCTGTCTCTCCCCATGCAAAGGACCAACTAAATGCCATATTCATACTTAGCCTCACTTGCTTTATATAAATTTTGTTGCATCTAGATATAATCCCTAAGATGTGTATTTGCAAATTTTAGTTGATTTTAGATCTTCAAACTGTATCATGCTATATACCACCTTTTGGGAACATAACTTTTATACTTAACTTACTATTGTATCAGATTCTTTCATATTGGTGCAAGTAACCACAGTTCATTCATTTTGACCACTAAATACTAATATATACCACTGTTTATTCATCAGCTTTTCGATTGATGGGTGTGTGGGTTATTTTCATCTTTTATCTTTATGGACAATAGTACTATGAAATATGTGTGTGTGTGCGGAAGACATTTTCTTGAGTGTATGACTATGAATAATGGGTCATAACACAAATGTTCGGATTTCAAAGATAATGCCAAACTGCTATCTGAAGTTATTATAAAATGTAGAGATGTGTCATTTCTAATAAGTGGTATTATCAGCCTTTTTAATTTTTGCCGACTGAATAGATATAAGTATGTAATTGTAGCCTTGGTCTGTATTTCCCTGATCAAAACTGATGTTCAATATTTCTTCGTAACTTTTTTTGCTATATGTGGTCCCTTTCTTAAGAAGTGTCTATTCATGTCTGTTGCCCTTTTTTCCCCCATTTGGCTATTTTGTCTTACCTTATTAATAGTAGGTGATCTTTATATATATTCGACAATAATCTCTCAGATGCACATTCTCTGAACATCAACAATCTGTAACTTCTCTTTTCACTTTAGGTTGTGAATAAACCAAGTTTCTAATTTTTTTTGTTTTGACATTAATACATCCCAAGTTTATCTTGGTTTATGACATGAAGTAGACATCCAACTTCATCTGTTTTCCACATGCATGACCACGTTATTTTAAGCTCCACTGACTAAACAGCTCTTCCCTCCCCGACTGATGTGCAGTGCCTCCTCTGTCACACACCAAATGTTCCAAACAGATGTGACTTGACTTCTAGGATCTCTATTTTGCTCCACTGGGCAATTTTTCTACCCTTTGTGTCCCTCTGTACTAATACTGCAGTCTTAATCCCTCTAGATTTATAAGACCACTATAATTTTCTCCTCAAGAAGTATCCTGGGTATTTGGTCATCTTTATCATTTCGTAAACTAATTATTTCCTACTTTAATGCTTTAGACCTCTACTTAAATGTCACAGCCTCTGTGAAATTTTATCTAATATCCTAGATCTGTTTTCCTCTGCTCAGAGCCTCGCTCTTCCTCATCTTAATACACATTATACCCTTTATGCTCGTCATCATTTCTAAGTTACATTTTTAGAGAGAGAGAGATAAATGCTTACTTTGTTATTGACTATAAGCTCCAAGAGGGTAAGGACCTCACTTTTCTTATATCTTCAGGTTTTACCACATCGTAGGCACTTAACAAATGCTTTTTAAAAGAGTTACTTTCTCCTTTGGGGCTTCATCCGGAATACCTGCTCCTTCTTGTCCCCTACTGTGGACCCTGTTCACCCCTGGACAGCAAATCCTGGTGACTTCCTCATTCAGCCCTTTCAGTCACCATCTCAACATTTAGCAGAAAATGATTTTTTTTTTAAAGTTACCATGAGCCGGTACTCCACTGAGCGGCTTATGTACATCATCTCATTTAATTTTCACGGCAACCCTATGAAGCAGGATTTATTGCCACTAAGATTCTCATTTTAGTGCGAACACTAAGATTTTATTAAGGAATTTGTCAAAAGTCACATAACCAGTTCAGTGGGGAGGAGGTAAGAACCAGGTTGCTCAACAAAGCCCAGGCTTTTAAGCTGGTGGTAATCTCGTTACGTCACCTGTGACCTCAGATGACAATATTATGTCTTTCCTTAGGATTTGTTTTTCCTTTGCCCATTATTGAGCTATGTTCTTTTTTTTTAAATTAAGATATTATTGATATATAACAGTGTGTAAGTTTAAGGTATATAACATATTGACTTCATAGGCACTTAAATAATTGATGATGTGATAAATAAATATTTCTAAAAAATTAATTCAGAGTACATGCTAATATTCGGTACTTAAAAATTGTTTAAAATTTAAAATTTTGAACTATAAGGGATCTTACAAACCACCTTGCCCAAACTCTTTGTTTTAATATTAGAGACAGTTAGTTAGGTCTCAAAAGATTAACTTTTTAAAGCCCAAAGGCCTGTTTTAGCATATTAGAACACAAAAATTTCAGTTAAGTAAACTTTACACAGCATCATCTGCCTGTAAATAAAATATATTATAAATACATGGCACAAACTCCCAAATGAGGTAACATTCTAAAATAATAAGTAAAAATAGAAAGTATAATTAAACCCCTAAAGCCTATTTTACATTTTTTTAAGACAAACATAATGTAAAACTAAACAAGTCCCAAAAATAAAGAGAATATGTCTTAATTTTATAATTTAAGTACAAGGACAAATTACTGTTTTTGTCTTGTACTGTCACATTTCTCCTTTTGAGATTTAATCTGAGCATTAAGAACTTAAGTCAGCAAAACTATACTTTTTTGATACTTGTAGAAAAGAATGTCATAATTTTGCTGAATCAGATTATAACATTTTTGTGACCAATCTAGGTGTCTCCGTTCAACAAATGACAAAGTGATCGTTCCAAACCGATGTAATCCATCAAAAACACATTTCCACTTTCAGCCAAGCAGCAGCTCAACTGATTCTAACAAAGAAGCAGAGAAGGCTGATTTATTCTGGGATTTTAACCAAAGACCAGCAAATCAATCCCCATGTTCATTCATCAAAAACTGATAGACTCATAATGTTCTCCTCTTTGAATAGTCCTAGTATAAAGGTACAAAAGATGCACATAAACTGCTTAAATAGGACTAGGCTGAGTCACTACCAAAGTACTTTTTCTCAATTTTTGAAGTTGTCAAAAATTACAATGAGAAAGTTAGATTTATTTTGAAAAGAAGATGGTAACCAGAATTTCTCCAGTTGAACAAGAGCATTATTGCAATCTAAAGCAAACTCATGATGTCCTAAATACTTCTTTAACAAAAATTAATTTTCGGAATTGCTCCTCTCTTTCCTAAACCACATACAACTAGAAAGTATCAATAAGATTCTATTTATTAGCATATTTTGATTAATAAATAATTGTTAAAATATCTATAATACCAAAAATAGATTGTTTATTAAATAAATGCAAATCCCAAGTTAAAATATATATTCACTCTTCTTAAAGGTACAAACATCCAAATGGAACTCAAAGTTTAACTTTTGTCATATTTATGAATAAAGCTTTTTCTAAGCAGAGAATTAATGTGAGCTAGATTTCAAGGGGAAAAAATACTTAATTCAATGAGAATAAAACTACTTTCAAGCACTTTTAAATACTTCAGAAGCCCTCATTTACTAGGGATATTTCAAAAATACCTTTGTAGATCTAGAAATTGGCAAAAAGCATAGAGAAAATTATTTGAAATAATTGCAGGAAATGAATGTCTATAACTTCGCTTAATAAATCCCACTTACATATATCACTATGTTTCCTTGGAACTCACTCTTCACTAGTCTTTGAAACTGATCCCAAAAGAGGTAAATGTTGAATTAAAGTGGTTTATGATATATTTGAAATTATCTTTTGCTCTTAATATAGTGCAACAATCTGATGGCTCACCAGTTGGATTGGCCACCAACGTGTGTTTTGTTTTTAAAAAGTGTTTACTGGTTTGATTACATTTAGACATCTCTGGGGGTGTCACATGCATTCCATTTTGCTATAATCCCCACCACCTCACTTTAGTAGGTTTTCTTCTTTATGTTATATGCTTGCTCTCTAAGGGATTTTGCTTCTGGATGCCTATACTTAAAATTCTGTACAACTTGAGTGTTCTCTGAATTATTCTTTCCATACAGTCACAGAACATAGGAATTATTAGTATTGGAACTACCTTAGAGGTGAATTCACTCTTCTCATTTCTTCCAACAAGTCGCTGAGGCCAAGAAAAGTAGAGGAGCTTTACCACAGTTAAATGCACATTAATAGTTCTGCCAAAATGTTCTTCTAACTCATTAAGCTTAAACAATCCCAGTTCTGAAGTTCTATGTACTGTCATGAGTCACCACCATTCTCTCATCTCTATAAAAGTAACATTTGCTTCATAAGCACTTACCCCTGAGAGCAGGTAGCAGGGATCTCTCCTTCTTGTCATCGCATTTGTTACATTCACTGAAGTACAGGAGCAAGAAGACATCAACCAGAACCCACATCAGCGAAGTGGCTAGAACCACCTTGCAGTAAACAAACCTCCTCATGTCTTTCCTTGATTTCTAGTTAAAAAATGGACTGAAGACAGATGCTACTATGATAAATCCAAGCCACAGGGGTGAACTCCACGATGAAAGCAAAATACATCCCACTGTATTAAAAAAAAGAAAAACAAGAGAAAAAAAAAGGAAAAAGTGAGACGAGAAAATTTTATTACCATACAGTTTGTTTTGCATAAAGGAGATATAACATGAAATATATGACTTACTAAATGTTCCCATATATATCAGCACTCGGCCTTCAAATTCAGAATTAAAATTCCAAACAAATAAAAGTTGTAAGCAAGCCAGGTAGCTAAAATTTGAACAGTTAATCCTAGATACGCTATTACTCTGCTGGGCTCTTAGCAACTATTCAATTTCTTCAAGTTGTATTGTCTCCTCCTTAAATTCCTATCATAACATTCTGTAGAGCACCAGGTTGTCCAATGAGGGAGTTCAGAGTTTCTGTTGCTTCAGCTCTTTCAAGGGGTCAGTGAGGCTGAAATAGAAATCATCCTGGGACACAATATATTACAGTAGCTAACAGCTGGCCTTTATACACAGATAGTCTTGGGTCTATTTACTTCATATTTGTGGGACCCTTTCTAAGTTTTTTTTCCTTTATAAAATGAGAATAACAATGTCAAACCCAAAGATCAGATATGAGAGGTAAGTATGATAACACTTGTAAACCATCCTGCAGAAGACAACATTATTAACATACAGAACAAAAACATTTCAAATTCTCAAAAAGGGCAGTCACATGAAATAAGTCATCAGTTATTAAGACTTAAAACCCCATCTGGTCTGCACAGAAAGTTTATCTACAGCAGATGTTTATTTTAGAATAAACAGCACACATTCAAAAAATATTATTACAGGAGAAACAAACATTAGCGTAGTGATTTAGAATAACCAGAGTAAGAATTCTAAATGGAATAAGAAAAAATGTGCACAGTTATTAATCGATATTCAAAAACAATATAGGATTAACATTACACACATATTTGCTCTATCTATACTACACAGGACAATAAGGACCTGGTCAATTGCATCTATACAGTGTGTATGTGTATATACGTGTGTATGTATATATGTATACAGCATATATATACTGCATATATGTATAGATATGTATACTGTGTATGTATGTGTATGTATATTATATGTATAAAGTATATATATAAAATCAAATATATTCTCAAATCATTTGCTATATTTAAAAAATATCAACTGAGGTATAAATTTATAGATGTGAATAAGTAACACAGTTTTCACAGATATTCAAGGAGAAGTGCTATTAAATACAAAGACACTCAGAATATTTTATAAATATTTATCTCAAAATTAAAACATCAAAGTGCAATTTGCTGAGGCACAAGCTCTTTAAATTAATGGCAGCTAACTTTGTAAAATAAAACAACACAAATGCTGTTGCCTGTTACAACCTATCCAGACTGGTAACAAATTCAAAATTTACATAAAGTGACAATTTAAAAAAATATTATACTAAAGCATCTATTTTCAACATTTACATAAAATTTGCATTTTTTTCAGAATATTTTTTTAAAAAAGAAAGAAGCCAACTGTGAAAATTTAGGAAATACATGATATTTAGGGTTTGTCTCCTTGTTATTTTTCTTGAAAAAAATGACACTCTAATTACTTATTTCATTTTGACTTCACTGTTCTGTAAAAATTATAGTTAACCAATGGAACTCAGCCTCTAAGCCTGATTATGAGAGAAATATTTCCCTATATATATTTCCTCTTACTTTGTGTATACTTTACTGAATATGAATGTGAAACAATTCAAGCTATCAAATTTTCTGTCTTTTTTGGGGGGAATAGGTCCCTTCAATTTATTATAGAAAAATAAAAGTCCCATGGAAAAGTGTACATAAGACTGATGGTTACCAAAAAGCCCATTCCCAGACTCATAAGGAACACCTTAAAAGATCCTATATTAAAGTTTCTATATGTTATATAAAGTCCTTTATTATAAAGATCAATAATAAAGACATAAAAAGCATTCCTGGCTATGTCATAAAGTGAAAAGATGACTTGAGAGAGAAGAGTATGTGATGATGGGAGAGGCTGAAGTGATGTGGCCATGAACCAAGGAGTGGGGAGGGAGCTGGCTGGTAAACAGGAAAGGGATTCTTCTCTAGGACCCCCTGAAGGAACCAGCGCTGCCCACACCTCATTTTAGCCTAGTCAGAATCATTTTGAACTTTTGACATGCAGAACTGAGGCCTATTCAAAGAAGAGGAATTACACTGGAAATTGTACCATCTGCTTTTCTGGATATGTTTCCATCAGAAAACAAGATCTTTCTATGGGATCTTACAAACACAGTAGTTACAAAGAAATGTCACTCCTTAGAAGTTGCGAGAGTTCATTCCTGGAGAACTGATAATGCCTGTGAGGTAGCAACTACTGCTCCAGGAACTAGTAACCATGGAAACAGCTTCACAGGTCTGACACCTGACTGCTCACCTCCATCCCCCAACATTGCCCTCTAACATATTGTAAAAGTTATTCGACCCCAGCCTAAATAACAAACATCTGTTGTGTATCCTCTGTATTTTCATTGAATTAATTACAGACAAGAATATTTCTAAATCAACACATCTCCAGGGTATACAAGCTTTCCTTCTAGCCCTCTTGTTAGTCGACCCCCCTCTTCCGTGGGAACCACAGAGGTCAAGAATGGGGGAACTGGCCATACAGATGACCTCTCTTAACAGGAAGACAGTGATGCCCCAAAAGAATATGACCCTGAGCAATTTGCAGGCCTTCTCCAGGGATCCTCTCCAGCCTGTGAGTCCCCTGAAAATCCATTTCATCCCTACAGGAAAAGAGACGAACATGAAGAAGGACAAGATGAAGTCAGTTTGGCAAATAGTCCTTTGCCATTCAAGCAGGCTTCAACAGAAAATAATTCAGAACCTTTGGTAAAGAAAATTAAGCCCAAAGGGGTAGTAGAAAAATTTTTCACACATACACACACACAAATGTCGAAAGCCATATCATTGTTGGTACAAACAGAGCTGGGAGTGGATCCCAGAATGGGGACCAAATGGATTTGAACACATGGGGTCTTGTAGAGAGAGCCTGCATCCTGGAGCGAATAAGGTCATTGCCAAAAGCCCTGACTGGCACGCATTTATCAAAAAATGTGTCTAAATCACATTCTGACCTCGTTGCCTACCCTTCAATTGAGAAAACATCAAGAGTTAACTGGAGTGAATCTTAAAGTGCTGAACACAGTTCTAAAGGGAATCCTTCACTTATGAATGGGAAGAAATTGACAAAATGATGAGTTTGATAGATGTTGGAATTAACAGCGAACTTGAAGAAGTTAATAGCATCTTGTCTCCTACGGAGCTTTTTGACCCAACTCCTACCAGCTGCTGCTATTTCTTTGTGAGCTTCTCAGGAATTTGCCCTACATTCTACTTTATGTGGCATTTCCTTTTGTGTTTCATCTCCTTGTGAAGTTCTTTCTAAATTCCTTTTATAATCTTTGCCAATTTTTCCTCACTGCAGATATGACAGATTGTGTTGCTGCCGCTTCACTTTGGGAAGTGTTTTGCTTGAACCAGTCAAAAGCAATAATTTTTTACAAAATCAATATTTGACACTATGGCATTCAGTTATTAGAAGTTCATGTTTAAAATCACCAATAACATAGGTACTCAGGAGAAATTTATATATACAAGAAAGCTAACATTTTTATTATGTTATTGGAGTTTTAAAACTTGTCAAACTAAATACTATATCAATGAAGAACATATAATCAATAAAATCAGTAAAGTTTTAAAATCTTGGCAAGATCATGATTCTACCATTTAATATGTTGACTTAGCCAACTGGGAATTCAGTTATTTATATATTTTTATATATATAATATATATAATATATAAAATGTTTTTATATATAAAATATTTAAATAAAAATCATCAATTAAAGCGTTTAACAAAGTATGACAGCATTTTATTTTCTGCCACTTATTTCTTGAATGGTCAAAAACAGAGCACTTTCAGCATCTCTCCTATAGTTTTACCAATATGACTTAAAAAACAAACCTTTCATTATAGAATATTTTAAGTATATTACAAAAATAAAGAGAATAGTATTTTAAAAACTTATGTACCATTCACTTAGCATCATAACCTATCAACCCATGACCAATCTTGTTTTACTCCATACTATTAATTCCCTATACACACCCAGGATCATTTTAAAGAAAATTACATATGTTACATCATATAATCTGTTAATATTTTCTATAAAATTCTAAATGATACAGACTTAAGAATAAACCAAAATACCATATCCCACCTAAAGAAAAAACAAACAGTAATTTCGTTTTCCAATTTCATTCTATTTTATTACTTTTTTCTTTTCTATTAAAAATTTTGGGATAATATTGGTTAATAAAATCATGTATGTTTCAAGTATACATTTCTATAATACATGATCTGTATATTGTATTATTTGCCCATCACCGAAAGTCAAATCAGTCAGGTGGTAATTTCTTAATATCACTCAAGATCCACTTGGTTTTTAAATATCTCCAACTGCTTCATAATTTATTTTTTAACCTTTGGTTTGTGTGAGTTAGGTTGCTATTAAATATATTATGGTTGGTTGATAGGTCTCTTAAGACTCTTTTAATATGTAAGTTCCTACTCTATTCCTTTTTATCTTGTTCCTTGAAATTTATTTTTGGATGAAATCATGCCAAAATACTTTAAAACCTTCTTTTATGAGTTCAATAATCTGTTATTTAAAACTTGGCTTCTCTCAAAATATGAAAATCTATTTTAATAATAATTAAATCCCTGTTTATATTAAAGGCAATACCATAACACTATAAAAGAAAAGTGAAAAGATGACTTTAGACAGGTATTTTGCCTCTCTGTTCTTCATTGTCTTTAATTATAACATATTTTCTATTCTATACATTTCACAAAATATTGTGACTTAAGTAGAATAAAGAATGAAGGCATTTTAAAAAGAAAGTATGGAAGATATTATTATAACAGAAATATCTGAAATCACTTAATATTAAATATTAAAATGTCTAAGATAACTCATTTCCTAAGAGCCTAACAGTTGAAGTTATTTGAGAATTTAATTTTAACTTAGCTATAATGAAATGTGAAAATCACATCTTATTACCACTTCAATAATTATTCAAATTATTCTAATGCCATAGCCTGCTAGATCTATACATCAAAACAGTAACACCAAGAGAAGTCTAACTTTAGTATTTTACGGGATAGAAGTAAGTTGCTGTTTAAATTTTGTTTGTTTATAAAATAGTCTTTTCTTACACATTTTAAGATTTTAATTCTATCTATACACTGAAAATACACTAAATATTTTACATATTCACAATTTTTAATTATTTAATTTTAAAATATTTAAATATTCAAAAGGGGTTTATCTACTGGCACTTGTAAAATAGTAATCTTGCATATTGTGCTGCAGTGCTCTTCTCATGAGAATGAAACTGGTTTAGCAGAAGGATGGCCCAACATACACAGTAACACTCACCAACATACGCACAGTTGGGTGCCCAGGTTTATTGAACAGAATCAGCATCTGTATTATGTTTTTATCCCAGTAAGCCCCTAGTTATTTGCAAACACTGTTCTGTCTTTCAAACCCAGTCCAAGTTTTGCAGTAGCCCTGGTTTGCCAAGCCCATTGTGGAGCATGACCAACTTTGCATAAACTACTGGCTCTTCTAGCCAAAAATAGAACCCCTTTTTTAATTGTTTCGAAATCTTCTTAGCACAGTTATTTCCCTCATCAAAAATATCTTTCCAGGTAGAAAAACTTCAAGAGTTAGAAAACTATCAAGTACCATTTTGCTCTCCAGACTGCCTCTCCTTTTCTTCCTGCCTACGAAATAATAGTATCGGCCGGATAGGCTAGGAGATATTACAAGATTTTTGTTTGAAAATAGTCACAATTTTTCTCCTGTTTTTATCAAAATACAGGATTTCAAATATAAAAAATAAATAAAAAACTAGATAAAGTTTAGAAGTTTGGTAACTATCTTATTAAAATAAAAAGAAAGGCTTTTGTTTTTGTTTTTAATTAGGAAGTCACCCTTTACCCAGGGAGTCTAGTTAAGCTGCCGTTAAACTTATTTTTATCTGTAGTCATATGTTTTCTTTTGTAGAAAATTGCATAATAGGTGTAAATTTATTCAGTCTATTTTGTGAGGCTGTGCTGACTGCCAAAGGATCCTGGAAGCTAGAGTAAGGCTGCTGGGAGTGCGGAAGGAGTTTCAGGCACCCAGTGCACTTTAAATGTTTCAAATAGCTATGTAGGAGCTTCTGTGAACTGATCACTGGACAATTTTGCAGCGTGCTTTATGGACGGATAAATCTAGTGAGTAAGCACTGAATAAATACCCTGAATTAGCTACAGGTTATATTGCCAGGAAGACCGATCCTTGAATGATGGAAAATCTAAAATGAAGGTGAACTAGAAAAGTATACCCTTGGCCTAAACCAAAAAGACCACTGTTAAAACCATACCACACAGAAGAATACAATAAGAGACACAGAAGCAGAAAAAGATAATGTGAAATAAATGTCTCATATGAAAAAATGGTGGAATGGAAGCAAAATTTTATATATATATAGATATAGATATATATAGATATATATATCTATATCTATCCTTGCATTTAAACTAAGGAAAATTTAAATATTCATTACATAAAATTTGACTATTAGAAAGCAACCTAGCTTAAGATCCAGAAATAAATATTTCAGAGTTACAGTGCCATGATTTGGATTTGGGTTTCAACACTCACTAATTATACGGATTAATTCCAGTTACTTCAATGATCCCTGCCTCCCTTTTCCTATTAACAAAATATGAAAAATAGTAGCTACCTCATAAGACTATGATGAGTACTGAGTTAATTAATACATGTAAAGGTCTTATAACAATGCTTGACACATAGAATGGGCTCACTATATGACACCTATATAGCACCAAGTAATAGTAATATTGTTATCATCATGAACATCACCAAACGAACAAAAGAATGAAAATTCTCCTCATCAATCCTTCTAGAATCTAGAAGCAGTGTATGTTCGGTACATGTGTATTCAAGTGGTCAGAAAAATGATGAGCATCAAAACATATTTGATATTTACATGTACAAGGTCTGTCCAGAAGGTATATAGCATGCAATCTGCAAAATAGAGATATTTATTGAAGAAGATATAAGATTCAAGAAACATTGTACATAGCACAATGATGCCTCAGTCCCCTTCAAAGTATGCACCTTGGGATCTCACACAGTTCTCCCAATTGCCATCAGCTGCCATGTTGTATTTTCCTGAATCTCATTGATGGTCTGAAATCTCTTCCCTTTCAAAGGTGATTTTAGTTTTGAGATAAGCCAGAAGTCACAGGATGCCACATCTGGGGTGTTGGGGGGTTGAGTCACCTGGGTGATTTGATGTTTCACCAAAAAACTCTGCACGAGACATAATGCATGGGCGGGCATGCTGTCATCATGAAGGTACCAATCACCAGTTGTCCATAGCTGTGGCCTTCTGAATCATCCAAGTAGTTTCCATGGAGAAATGTTCAAGCTTAATGCAAAATCTGATGCAGATTCCTTGTTCTACTCATTCAGTCATTGTAAATGCAATGGCCACATACACATGCCCATTCAATGGGATCTACCGCCCCCACTGACTAGTACAGAAAGTTATCATTGTTCACGCATGTGCATTCCAGTCCACTTTTCTTGGCTGCCAGGTTACATTGATGTCACACAAACCATTCTTGCTCTATTAACAATGGCTGGACTTTTTCCAGACAGACCTCATATGTTTAATATTAAATCACAAATATATCTAATATTAATATTTTTGAGCCTTAAAATACATTTTACATTTAATAATCAAAAATATATTTGATAGATGTAGTTTCTGATGTAGTTACACAGTATACAAATGTCAAAACTCACTGTATTGTACACTTAAGGTCTGTGTGATTTAATTCTATGTAAAGTGTATTACATTTTTCAAGGTAAAAACAAAATATTTATGTACCTATCATATGATTCCCTGATTTCAACTGACTTTTGACTAACTAAAGAAACTACAGGCACAACTGCATCAAATAAGAGGGTTTCTTCTACTCAATATCCTTCTGATCTCATCTACCATTGTTATTCATGGCAATGACTTGGGTCTCCCGGCCATTCCTTATGGAGACCAATCATTATGTTGCCTCAGGGCATGTACATATGCCGTTTTCTCGGTTCACTGATGTGGTCATGGCTCCCAGCTCTTCTTCCCTGAAGCTATCACTTCTATCCTGCTCAAATGTTGAATCACGATTAGCTTGATTTATATGACAACACATTCTGTATTTCCTTAACTCACTTTTTTTTTCTTTGTACCTATTACCCATCCAACATACTAAAAAGTTAATTGGTCTTAATTTTTGTTTGTATGCCCTTCTTAAGTAGCAAAGTGCTTGAGAACAGAATTTCACATCTCCTACATATACCCTCTCCACTCCAATATATTAAGTTTTAAAACTCCAGTACTAGTAGTTATGGGCTGAATTGTGCCCTCCTCAAAAAAACAAACAAAAAAATTATATGTGAAGCCTTAACCCCCAGTATTTTAGAATGTAACTATATTTAGAGAAAGGTGTTTAAAGAGGCAATTAAGGCAAAAGGAGGTATATGGATGGGCTTCAATGCAATATGACTGGTGTCCTTACTCATAAGAGGAAGTAATTAGGTCACAGACACACAGAGAAGACTATATAAAGACAGAGAAGCAGTCAGCTATATATCACAGGGAGAGAGGCGTCATGATGAAACCAATTTGCTGACACATTGATTTTAGGCTTCTATAATCTCTGAAAAGATAAATTTCTTTTGTTCAAGCCACCCAGTCTGTACTACTTTGTTAGGGCAGCCCTAGCAAACAAATATACTAGTTAAATCCAACTTTCCCCTGTGCCATTCCTACATGCAAACAGAGGAACATGGTTGGAAAGAAACCTCCATTCTGACTCTTCTCATTTGAAATCTGTGGACTCACACCACAAGTGGACTTGCAGAGCTTCCCAGCAATCTGCAGTACTGCCGAGTCAAATCAACCTCCAAAAGAAAACTATTGCATCTTGTTTGCTGTCCTCACACTGCCATCTTCATGCTTTTTCCTCCCAGCTCCCACTACACTTCTACATTTGTGGGTAATGTGCCGTTGAGTCAGCTCCCACTCCCAGCGACCCTTTGAGTGAGTGATGTCCACAATATCTTGATCTTAAAAGCCCTGAGCAGCTCCTGTAGACTCATGCTTATGGATTCTTTTATCTTTTAATTTTTTTATTATATATTTTTTATTACCACTTAACCCCCTTATGGAGTCAGTCCATCTCTTCCGGTCTTCCTCTTTTTCTGTTGCCTTCTGTTTTTCCCAGCATACGGCCTTTTCCAAAGTACCTGAATTCCCATGACTCATGATGCACCTGAAGTACAGCAGCTTCAGTTTTGCCGTTTTAAAAAATTTTTTTAAGTTTATTTATTTATTTTTAAAGAGAGGGGAAGGGAAGAAGAAAGGGAGAAACATCAATGTATGAGAGAAACATCTCACACCCCCCAACTGGGGACCTGGCCCTGCAACCCAGGCATGTGCCCTCATCAGGAATTGAACAGGTGACCTTTTGGTTCATGATTCAGAGCTCAATCCACTGAGGCACACCAGCCAGGGTCAGTTGTGCCATTTTTGCCTCCACTGATGTTTCAGGTTTAATTTGCTCTAGGACCCATTTTTTCATCTTCTCCATTTAGCGGAGAAAATATAAACAATCAGAAAAGAATTATGCATATGGCTATCTTTAATGTATCAACTTGATGGCTTCTATCACTATCAGCCCTAAATATAAAATCCAAGTGTTATAACAGATGAATTGTCCTTTTAGGAATTCTACACCTTGTGCTCTCACATATCCTTGGATTTCACTGATATACTTATCTCTTCTGCATCAGTTTTTCCTTTCTAATAAGTCATTGCTATCAACATAAGGGTGCTATATGAATAATCATCTTAAAATAAATTAATTTGACCCTATATCACTCTTTAGCTATCCCTCTAGCTCTCTGCTCACCTTTAACGCAAAACTCTTATAGAGAATTATGTATAACCACTGTGTACACATCCGATATCCTTATCCTCTAATTCTTTCAAATACAACAAGCTTTATAGCCCCTGCCACTATCTGGAAACTTTATTTCATACAGTCATGGCCAAATCCAATGGTCAGATTTCATGCATTACCTTGCATAACTTCTAAGCAGTGTTTGACATAGCTTGTCCATAGAGTGCTGTACTCTTTTCCAGCAGCTCTTTTCTTTCACATCCCTTATTTGATCTTTCAGCAAATTCTGTTGGCTCTACATTCAGATCTGACCCACTTCCTACCAATTCCACTGCTACCACTCCATATCAAGCCACCATCACCACCTTGACATACTGCCTAACATCTTAAAAAAACAAAACTGGCTGTATAGAGATGTAATTCATATACTATACAATTCATACACTTAAATTGAAGAATGCAATGTCTTTTAGTATAGTCACAGAGTTGTGCATTCATCATCAATTTTAGATCACTTTCATTACCTCAAAAGAAAACACTCCCCTTTGCTATGACCTCCCAGTGCTCTAGGTAACCACTGATTTTATTTCTGTCTCTATAGATTTTCCCATTCTGAAATTTCATATAAATGGAATCATATAATATATGGTCCTTTATTACTGTCTTCTTCATTTACCATAATGTTTTCAATATTTATCCATGTTTTAGCATATACCAGTATTTAATTTCTTTTTCTTTTCAAACAGTATTCCATTATACATTTATGCCACATTTTATTTTTCCATTTATCAGTTGATCCACAAGTAGGTTGATTCCACTTTTTGGATACCATAAATAATGTGGCTATGGACATCCATGGGCAAGATTTTGTATGAATATATGTAATCAGTTCCCTTAAGTATATACCTGGTTGTGGGATCACTAAATCATATGCTATTTGTTAATACTCTTAAATGTATTCCTATAATAAACTATGCCCCAGAAGGTAGATAGATCCTGTTAAAATTTAAATTTAATCAGATCTCTTCTCTGTTCTGCTCGCTAATCACGAATGCCTTTCTATCACACTTAAAATAAATTCTAAATCCCTGTCTTGACCTATAATATCCACTCAAATCTGGATCTTGATTACCCTTCAAGCTTCATCTTCTAATTCTTCTTCCTCCCTTTCATGTGCTCCAGATTCTTCATGCTTGACATTCCCTCTGGGACACTTACCCTAAGTAATACAATGGCACCACCCTTCACCCTTTATTCGCCCCAGAGAGTTCTTTTCCAGAACAATTTATCTAAAATAATGTCCTTCCATCATCTACGCCATATACTTATGTAACTTATTGAGAGTACATATCACTGGCATATGTTAATTAATTTATTGTCTAGTTCCCCTAGGAAATTATGTCTATCATTCTCCATGCTATCTTTTAGATACCAAAAACATGTTATGACACAACATAGGTGCTTGATAAACATTTGTTTAATGAATAAATGCAAAACATACAGAGAAAGAAAAGGTCTGATAGAAATATAGGAAAATTAAATGAGCATTGACATTAATAATAATGAAAACTGAAAATACTGAAGAGTCATTTGGTTGAGCTGTGCGTGAATGGCCACTCCAAGCTGAATAAATGCAAAACTGGGTCACTGGCAGAAGAGGTCACTGGTTTTTCTTCCTCCCGCCCTCCGATGCCTCTGGTCCTCTCAAACCTGACTGTAACTGCTTTAAGATAAAAAGATGATGAAGGATGAGGCTGAGGTGTCCTTTCACTAGAGCAGACAAGTTCATGTGTACCAATATGAAGATGATTGAGAGTTAAGCGTGGATGGTGGGAGTAGGGCTCCCACTTACAGCTCTGTGTGAGGATGGCTCTGTTTGATACAGGCACCCAAGTCACCATCCTACATGGTCTCAGGTTGCAGTGTTGCTGTTCTAGTCCAGGAATTTTCAGCTAGTGTGCCATATGAAATTTTAAAACATGCAATACCTCAAAATACCTGACTATTTAGTCAAGGGCACTGACCTCTCTTCTTTGAGGTTGTCAAATAAAAAAAGAAATGACAACAGCCAACACAACAATAGCCATCACGTATGACTGAATCAAAATTATACCTATTTTTTCATGTGTCACAGAATTTTAGTGGTTAGTGTATGTGTGCCATGAGACAAAAAACACTGCAAATCACTGTTCTCATCAAATCGGTCACTCCTGGCCACACTGTCATGGTCCATGAAAATAAACTGGATCATGTTTTCTGATTTCCACACCATCTAGAGTCTAATAATGTTGTGGGGGTTTTTTGTTGTTGTTGTTGCAAATGCCATCCAACAATGAAGTGACAGCCCAGGTTTTAGACAGATTTTCCATACTACATATCATTCAAAGTTTTTATTGAATATTGGAATGACCTTTGTGAAGAATGACTGAAAAAGATATCTGACCAAACTTCTAATCACCACCTAGTCTACCACCTGAGAAAGGCAGCTGGCTCACCAAATTTGGCCTTCCCCTCAAATAGTTCAACTTCTCCTGGCCACCTATTGAATAAATATCAGTATGAAATGGGTAGAGAATTATATAAAACTATTTTTTTTAATGGGATTCTACCCTGCCCATTCCTAAACCTAGCACATTTTTTTTCTCCCAACAGTAAGTACAAGCCAGCCTGGTTGATAAACCTCCAGCGGCAGTCCAGCCAAAGGGGGCCTAGGGTATTCACACTTAATTCGGGTTCAAGTACCGAGGTTCTCTTGTTGAAATTACATGGTCCTAGACCATGGTGATAATAAACTCTTGGTTGTATACACTGCTAGCTGAATCCCCTACAATTGTCCATGTGACCAACATAAATAAGAGCCGTCTTTAAATTTAGTAAAAATGCCCTGTTCCATTCACATCTAATTCTTCCATAGGAAAGGCATGGGTCACGAATTGCGTGGATCACAGAATGCTGACAGAAAAAAAAAAGGTTAAGTTATACCTATTGAGCTGAGACACACCAAATTTCACATCGATGGAGAGAGAGCAACAATCCTGACATCTGGGGAGGAAACAGATTGTATTCTACCAGGTGAAAGAAAAGAGTAGGTTCAATTCTTATTCTCATTGTCACCTAGATCCAGCACCAGAGCTGGGCAAAATAATCACACTGCAATCGTCAGTGAATCGGCTTCTGTAGCTGACAACCTAACTGCTCTTTTATTCGTTGCCTCAATTCCATAATCTCTGAGGAGTAGAACTGATTTACAGTCTTCTGTAGGTTTGAATTTTTAATAAAAGCATGTCTTACGTTTGGGATAAAATTATTACCTTAATTATAAAAAGTCAAGTACTCCTTTCATTTAGCCGACAGGTACAATTGCGTGTCTGTAGATGGCAACACTGTGCTAGGCACTAAAGATAAAACACAGAAACAGGCACAATCCCCACCTTCTGGCTTAGGATCCAGTAGGGGAGGGTAGATTAAGCACTGGAGTAGGGATAAAAAAGGAGGTAAGTAAGTATTAGGAGTGATTTCAAGATGTAGAACTCTTGTTAACATACAGTTTTTATATGTAATTATTAATGTTGAAAGAATACAGCAACACAGAATTATCGAGCAGAAAGGTCGAAAGAAGAGTAAAGCCTCACAGAGAATGTTTATAAGGTAGATGCCAATTGTCAAGGCAGTTTGTTACAGGTTGGCCTTTTTAGTCATGCTTAGATAATAGGAGCATCTATTCTAGGAAGATGTTATGAATGTCAAAGCCTGAAATATATGTTAATGAGACTTTCCAAGCAAAAATTATCATTAAACCATAAATGAAACTAAGTCTTCATAAAGAAAGCTTGTAAAAAAAACAATATATGACCCTCAAAAAGATAATAAAATTTTTCTACACACAACCTAAAAATTGTTCATCATTCATTTTAGCTATTTAATGACTGCTCAGTGTTCATCTAATAACATGGCATATCAGTGGCTTAAGCTTGTCCATTATTAGTTACCAAGAGGGGAAAATAGAAATCCCAAATGTTCTTTTGCATATAAAACCTAGAGATTTAAAACAACAGTGGAGTATTTAGACATTTCCCAGTAGACATCTACCAGCAAGATGGCCATCTTCTGCTATAAATCACACAGTTAAAAAGAAAACAAATGTTTCCACTGAGATATCTAATCATTAGAAAATCTTAACCTCGGTTTCCTAACTGGACTTAAGGCTTCTGAATTCTTTATGACAAAAGATGTAAGGAACGAATCACAAGTGTTCCTTCTTTGAAATGTGTAGAATTATGTGGCTATTTCTTGTCTAAGTTTTCTTTAGAAAACAGGAAAGCTGATTGGTAGAAAGTAATGAAGAATACTATGAAATTATCTTGTAAAATTATATCAGAGTCTCTCTGCTCCAGCCGGTAAATAGGGGGAGACAAAAAGAAAGTTAAGGAGAGGCAAACAAAAGCCCAGAACTCTAGTGCACAGTAGGATCCCAGCAGCTTAAAGGAGAGGATGCAGAAGGGCATGGCCCAAAAAGCACTAGAAGTAAAATGAGTTAGAGCTCCTTTCTGAAATTTTATCACAAAATTGGACAAATGTAAATCAAATTTTATTTGCCAGCTTGAATGTTTTAATTTAGTGGACAATTTTTTACCATATTTCACACATGGGAGAAACATACGTCTTTCTTAAAACTAGTTTAAAAACATTACCAGGTGAAATATTCAAATTTGCCCAAAAATATTTTTAAATAAAATAAAATCAATACCTTAGTAAAGCTACTACTTAGTTTGATTTGTAGTTTCAGTTTTTTTTTCTCTGCAACCTTTCTAGTGAAGTTATTAATTATAAATTAAGTACCTTAAGAGATAGGCACTTAGAGGGAAGATGTAAATAAAGAATCAAAACTCAGAATATTGAATAATTATGCCCACTGAATTAATAGCTAAGTAAAATTATTATATCCCCAAAGAATTATAATTAATATTCTTATTAGCAAAACACCTTGTCATATAAAATCGCTAAAGACTATAACTTGTTAATCAGTATAAAACAACCCAACATAATGGAGTATATAATCTAATAATAGAAAACAGAAATATTATAAAGAAATAAAATTTGCCAAAAATACATGAGAAAAGGAGAGATATCATATCTCTTCACAAGACTTAAAAGTTGAACAAAGATTACTGTTATATGTACAAGCACATGAAAAGGCAACCAAAACGAAGGCAACATTTTTCCTTTCATCAAGGAAGAAAACTACTAATTAATTTAATTAGGGATTGTGCTAATGAAAGACCTGTAAATTAAAATTAAACACTGTTTTTTCCAAAATTATACTTTAGCAAAACTGGGATTAAATGGGTCTTTTTTATTTTGTGGGTAGAAATGTAAATTAGTAAAAAGCTTTTTTTGGAAAGAAATGTGGTGTGTTAAAATAAAATAAATATGATTTTTGGATCTACCTTCTTAAAAATAATCCTGTACTTTCAAATAGTAATTTCTCTACTGAAAAACTCTTTTGAATCCCCCATATTAGAGAAAAGACCTTGTGCATGGCGATGTTATGAAAGCATTATTAAAAAGTTCAAAATAGCCCTGGCTGGTGTGGTTCAGTGGATTGAGTTCTGGCCTGCAAACCAAAGGGCTGCTGGTTCGATACCCAGTAAGGGCACATGCCTGGGTTGCAGGCCAGGTCCCCATTAGGGGGCGCACAAGAGGCAACCACACATCAATGTTTCTCTCCCTCTCTTTCTCCCTTCCACTCTCTCTAAAAATAAATAAATAAAATCTTTTTTTTTAAAGTTCAAAATAGAAATATAGCTAACTGACAGTACACTTACTATGCAGCTATTAGAAAGTTATGAAATTTTATAATAACATAAGAAAAGCTTATATAATAAGAAACTAAATTAAGATATTGATTCGCAGTATGGTCACAACATTTTTTTTTTTACATTACTCATATAAAAGTACTGAAAAAAATAGGTGAAAATGTATAATTTTTTTTGCATTTCTCTATTTTTGTTAATTCCCAAATTATCTAGAAATGATATATATTATCTCAATGAGAAAATATATGCTTAATTTTAAAGTAAATAAGAAAAACACCAATAATAGTGATTATGAATAAAATATGGAGTTACGTGATATTTGTGCATGTGCATGTGCATGTGCAGGTGGGAATACATGGTCACACACACACAATTATAATGAAATCCAAATAGAGAATAACAGACCCCAAAGTCTGTCAAAAGTTATTCACAAAACAGTAAATAAGAAACAAAAGAAGGCAGAAACTCATATTAAAATAAAGTCTGATTTAAGTATTTTGTTTCCAAATTTCTTTTTTTTTTGTAGATTTATTTTGGCTCTTTTTGTAGAGAGGCGAACTAGTTTTTATTTTGTTGTTGTTGTTGTTTGTTTGTCTTTATCCTCACCCAAGGACATGTTTATTGATTTTTAGAGGGAGAGGAAGGTGCGGAGAGAAACATCAATCGATGACCTCTTGTACCTGCCCCAACTGGGCACCGAACCAGCAACCTAGGCATGTACCCTGACTGGGAACCAAACCCACAACCTTTCTTCAATTTACCGGTCGACACTCCAACCAACAGAGCCACAATGGCCAGGGCCAGGTTTCTCTTTTTTATTAGTCTCCAATATTACAAAATCTATGTGGCTTTGGAAAGAAAAATGTGTGCCCCATGTGTCAAATTCTATTAAAACTTTCAAAAATAAGTGGCTAACTTTCCAAACCCGGAGTTTCACCCAAGATGCAGGAATTGCCTTTTTCTGGTAGGCATTTGTGGTCTTTCTTCCAAATAAATACCCTCTTAAAACCATTAGGAGTAATACTTAAAAGTTGTCATTAAAAATGGGGATGACTACTGACTTCTAATCACCCTCACTGTTGCAGTCTGTATTTCATCAAACCCAGCTAAATTTACTGCAAAGAAATTACAGAAATTTTAAATTTCACTTATGTATGGACATTTTAATATTTTGAAGACATACCTACTCAAAACCCAAAATATTATTCTCTTGTATATAATTTAGATTAAAATGCCATGTCTAAACCCTTGGTGACAGTATAGATGGCCATGGAGAGCATTATGCTGAGTAAAATAAGCCAGTCAGAGAAAGACAAATTCCATATGATTTCACTCATATGTGGAATCTAGCAAACAAACTGAACTACCAAGGAAAATGGGGACAGACTCACAGATGGAAAACAGGATGACAGCTAGTGGAGAGGGGGCGGGTAGGGGGCTGAAGGGATTGAACAAAAAGGAGAAAGGACTCATGGACATGGACAACAGTGTGGTGATTGCTAGGGGAGGGGGTATAAGGGGACTAAAGGATGATGGAAAAAAATACAATGAAGACTAAATAAAATACAAAAAAATTTAAAAAAAGAACTGACAACTACAGTGATTATTGCTATAGAAAAACATGGTCTCCTATCAATAGTATACTGTAATTTGGAAAAAAATCATTATTGATATGATGAAGCTGTTTAGATTCAAAAATTGAGTTACCATGAGCAAAAAGAATCCTCCCTGTTAAAAGGAAGCACCCCAGTATTTGTTTTTATTCAGAGACAAAAAACAAATAAAAAAAGATGTAGTATACAACCAATATAATCTACTCTATTGTCTGTGTTTAAATGTCTAATCTATAATTACTATTTTAAATGACCTTATCATTTTAATGCAATAATTAAATAACATGATGTCTCTGAGACACCAAAAAATGTATGTCCATTTATCACTTTGTGCCAGTCTCTGCCAATTAAATCAACTTCCAGAAACAATTCTTTTAGTCTGTTCACCAGAAATTAGCTATGGGGAATATGGCAGGGGGCTGGAGGGTAATGAGGGGCATGAAAAGGAGCTATTATCACCAACTCAAATTTACTTCAATTGTTAAATTTCATTTCCAGAAATAAATTCTTTACAGTTTACATTATAGCAGTGAGAAACTGTGAGTTATTAATAGACAGTTTTTCTTATTAGACTTTATGTTTGAGTCAAGGTGCAAAATCTAAAAGCGAAAAGTTCATATATACTGTTTTAAAACAGCAAATGTATAAAGCTTCATGATCAATAACATCTGTTTAATCCAAAGAAAAGATCCACTATTTAGGTGGCTGAATGGTTATAATATTTTCTTTTGATTTCGATAAGCAGAGTAAATACATTCTAACAACTGATTGCCATCAGAACAAATCAGTAGGTGTGCTCCGTTCCAGAATCTCTTATCTATTAATTTCTGTGGGATGAAACAGTGTTCAAACTGAGAAAGAAAATGGTTGTATGATTACTCTCCTGCAAAAAAGCCATAATCAGTATAAAAATTCTCATGTTTCTCACATCCATCCAGCTCTACCTCACCAGAACAGCAATCAACGCTTTATTTTTCTTTTTGCTTCACATTTTTGTCAAAGACATGTATAAAGGAAGCAATCTCAATCAATGAAACCTATTTACTGATGCATGAGATTTTTTTCTTTATGCCATTTTTAACATCTGGTTATTCCCACTCCTCTAATTTTATTAAATTATATTTCTCCTTGATGATATTTAAATCATGTTTCCCTTTATTATATTTCTTATATTCCTTTTTTATTCATCTCATTTCCTCTCCATATTCTCCTCCTTTTCAATTATAAAAATCACCTAATCTAAATTTTTCATTTCAATTTGCAGCTGGCTCTGCAAGATGTATGTGTTAGTTGTTTTCCATGTGACAATTATTTTTCTGTTCTTTTCCCAACTTTCCTGTATTCTCATCTCCTATAGAGAAAACAACATATTGCTTACCCTTCCCAATATTTCTCCATAATTTCCATATAATATTTTACAGAAGCTCCTTTTCTCTAATCCAAAGCCTGATTACATATTCTAAGTTCTTCCTTCATTTCTACCCAAACCAAAATGATAACTGATAATACCTAAGAAAGTTTGTGCTAGTAGTCATTTGCCAGTACTGAAACACTGAAGAGTCAAAATAATAGCAAGAAACAATGAACAATTGTAACAAAGAACCAGAAAGATGGAAAGCATTATTTTTTTATAAAAATTCAGCAATATATAGCATGGTTAGGAGTACTGAACAGAGTTTGAGTCAAGTCTCACCTCCACCACCCTTTCATTTAGAGATAATGGAGAGAGAATAATTGGCCCAGCTAACTCCAGCTGTTCCCATGTTTATAAAATGGCAATAAGATTTACACCTATAGGGTCATGGTAAAAATTAAGTACATATGACGAGAATCAGAGAAGTGGCACTCAGAGGTAACTAATCAGTACCTGTCAGCTATTGCTATTATTGTGATCAATATTTGAGGAGCAAAATAATCTGTTAATACAACTCGAAAAGGCTAAGGCATTCAAGATTTATTCAAATATAAACTATTTATTTCATTTCTTCAGCAAATAATTTTAAAGTATCTAAATGCTCCCAGTCCTATGCTAGATGTTTGGGACACCTAACCTCATGAAGCTTATAACCGATCAGTTCTGGATAAAATCAAATACCTGCTCAAGATTAAGATTTCTAGGTCCAGCCTCACTACTAAGAGTACTGATATTATTATCTTTATTTTGTTTATCTTTATTGATTCTATCGCTTTATATTTTAAATTAAGTTTATAATAGAAAAAATAGGGGTATTCATAAGTTTGCTGGTAGACTTTAAAAATGTTGAGGCTTCTGTGGGACAAACAGGTGGAGATGCCCTGAAGGCAGGTGAGTGTAGGAACTGAATTTCCGGAGAAGTAAAGAGAGGAAGCCAGCAAACCAATGTGAATAAAAGCAACCAATGGAAACTGGTAACATTTCTTTAGTGAGATTGAGTGTGAAAAGAAAAGAAGGTACCACGAAGAATTTTATAGAGTACCAATCTGAAAGAAAGATAAGCCCACAAATGGGACTGAGTAAGGGATTTGAGGGGAAGGGAGAAACAGGAGAGTGTACTGTTGTAGATCCCATTAGAAAGGATATTTTTAAATAGAGGACGTAATCCATAGTACAAAATTGTGCTAAGAGATCAAAGTAGTTTATTCTATCGTAATCCCGGGACTAACTTTAATGACCTTAGAAAACACTTTTCAGACAAGCAGAAAAAGCAAGCCTCGATGTGTTGAGGTATGAACGGAGAACATGAATTTGAGGCACAGAATACAGACAATTCTAAGAAACATTGCTGGGAGTAACGACAATGGTTACTGTGCAGCTGAAAATGGACACAGAATAAAGGGAGGATTTGTGCACAGATGTGTTTTTGTTTTTGAGGAGAAAGATAGTTGGGCATGTTTTTTGTTTTTTTTGCCCATGGGAAGAAATCAAAAGAGGAAGAAGTCTGATGATATAGGAGAGAAAGAAAATATTCATATGAGTTGGGGTTCATAGAACATGTGTGCATGAAAGCATTGGTTTCCAGAGGAAGAAGCATCTGAAAGAAAGACTGGATAGGGGTAAATCAGCAGTAACCTTATCTGTTCCTATCTTACGGATGCTAATTTCTCTGTGTGTCATCTTTTAAAAAGGAAGAAAGCGAAGTAAAACAGAGGAAAGCTTAGAGCACAGGACAGTACAAAAGGTCTCCTACAATATTGTGGAGAACAGAAGATACCTCTCTAGAAAAGTACATGAAAGTTGCATCCTCAGAGTAGAGGACTCAGTTGAGGCTGTCACCCCAAATTCTCACCCTGTTCACTTGGTGTATATCATCTCTGGTGCCCTCCCATTCTGACCTAGGCACCCGTCCCTCTCTATTCCTTTTCACCTTCCAAGCAAAGGGTTAGCTCCAGATAGTAGGTATTTTATTCTGCACCTTCCGTTTTTAACAAAGTATATAAATTTAAAAATCAGATTATTTTAAGCACAACTGACTCAAATGTATTATAAAATTAAAATCTCAATGAACTCTTAAATGGTTTGAATCTGCTAAAAATGATTTGTAACATCCTCCTCTCCTAAAAATTAATGATGATGCATCTTGCCAAACCTTTGCAGTTACACCCGTAGACGCTTTTCCAAGAAGGAAAGTACAGTGAAGGAAGTAGAAGCCCAGAAAGCTTTGCTGTAAGCTAGCTGTATGTTATTAAGGAAAAAGTTGTTTGTGCTTATGACCAACATAGATAAATGCTCAAGTGACTTTTTTTTTTTCTCTCGCCTTCCTCACTCCTCCTCTATCTGCTGGACCCTTCTGTTTCCAAGATACCTTCCAGTTTGACTCTCTGCTTCTCAATTAGGAATCTATGATATTGACTGAGGTTGCCTAGCAACATGACCAATACAGAACTCCCCAGCCTGTGTGGAGGCTCTAATTTTTTAGTTCACAGGTAGATTTGGGCAAAATTTCATGAGGTTTCCACACTGCAATTCTGTTTCATTTCAGTGAGTGTGAAATGAAGTTTATTACTTGCAATATTTTTATTATAGGTCACTGTATTACGTAGTATTGTTTATGTGTTTTTATGTTTTTATAATTAATACTACCAAAAATTTTTAAAAGATTGAAATTGCCCTTCAAAATATCTCATACCTTTTTAGAAACTTATTATTATAATCCCAAAGTAAATATATATATTTAATCCCAAATAATATATATATATATAAAATTCTGATAATACATATGAAGATGGGGTATTGATGGGGAAGAGATGCAAGGGAATCTTCTTGGGGTTTGGAAGTGTTCTACATCTTGATTTGGGTAATGGTAACACAAGTGTGTAATTATGCAGATATCCATGGATCTGTACCCTTAATAATAGTACACTTTACATACTTCCATATACATATTTCATACATCAAGGGTTTAAAAAGGTGGCAACAAGATGAGTAAATGTACATATCCATAAAGAAACAGAGGCTATATAAGCTTGATATGTGTGCATTTGGGGACAAAACTAATCTCTAGGCTTTTATCCCAGACCAGAAGATCTTCTTACAGACTGGGCACTGCTTTGTATTTAATTACTTCAACAATAGAAACTATGTTGCCACATGTCAACCATGCTTTTGCTAATAACATGCTATTTACAGAGTAGGAGCCTTAACTGTCAACTCAAACGGGTAGACTGCAGAGAGCAGACAGAACTAACGGGCATGCATAGCAAGTGATTTGCTGTCTGTGTCGGCCTCACTGGATCACAAGCAGAATGCCTCAGCTGCAGAGAAAGATCACATCTGGAAATTTACCTCAAGGAGACACTTCCTACCTAAGATCACAGACATGTCTTGCTGGCCTGGCCTCCGCGGAGAACACTAAATAACGTCCCACTTGCCACAGTTTACTGTGGCAGATAAATAGTTGGCAAAGTCTATCCTGAACTTTAAAACAGAGGTCCTTAATAGCTTTACTTCACTGTATTTTATTTGTAAAACATCATCATTACAATCTCCATACCAGAGAGTGAGGGAATTTTCCGTACTTTACGCTTGCACAGAACTTTCCAAAGAACTTAGAACTGAATGTGTCCAGTTTTTAAAAGTACTTTTACGTTGTTCTTATTTCATTTGATCCTCATCATGGCCCTGATATCCAAGGTCCAGCCAAAGTAAGACCTGCTTGAGTGTGGCTGGCAGGGTAATAATATGGGTGTGATAATTTATAGTTTTAATTTGAACATCTCACCTAAAATGTCATGTGGTGTGCTATTGTTGTGTTATATTGTTATGTTAAAGAAATACATGCTTATGATTTTGTAATAAAAGATTTTGTATTAAAAAAGGAGCATTATTTGTGCCGGACCCTGTATGTTGCCCATTTTTTAAATTCTCAGGCTCGAGAATATAAGTGACTTGCCCAAAATCACACAGTTTGTCTGAACCAGCAATTTTCACAACCAGAATTTGAAGCCAGTTTCCTAACACACAACAACGTGTTGTTCAATTAGTTTCTCCTGTTTCATTTCAGAAAAGCAACACTTCTCAAGGAAGTTGCTTCCTATAAAAATTCAATGCTGGTTTGAATAACTGTGTCTTTGTAACTTTATTTTCTGGTCCTCAGAATATTTCTCGCATCAGAGGAGATAATATATACAAGAGAATCTGTCTAAGGCAAATAAAAATGTACAGAATTGTGCTTTAAAGCTGTCAAATAGGTGGCAGAGGTCAACTTGTCCAACTAATTGATTTGTCAGTGGACAAAACTCAGGTCCAGAGGGGTATAATGACTTTCATAAGTTTCATAACTTTTAATGGCAGAATTCAAACTGGAACTCATTCCATCTGCTTCTTGCTTTGATATTATATCAAGTGCTATTATTATAAGCTTAAATTTTGAACAGTATTTCCGTGCAGTTTTAAATACAAAAATAATATACTAAAGAGCAGAAACTGAGATTCAATGCCATCTAAAAGATAAAGCTTTACCCAAGAGAAACAAGGCAAATTGCCTTTCTACCCTATCAATCAGTATCAGCCATAAACAGACTCTGCCCCCTTACGTAACTGAATTTATGTTAAGATAAGGTGGGTACAATGAAAGAAACCATTTATTGGCCCATTCCTATAGACCTTTTGCATATATTATCACATTCATTAGTCACCAAAATGCTTCAAGATAGTTATTACCATGCCCTTTCACAGCTGAGAAAGTAGAAGCACTTAGAGGATGAAACCTTGCTCAAGGTCACAATGCGAGTAATTTGCAAAGCTGAGATCAGAAACCAGCTGCTTAATAATAGAATCTGTGTATTTTAATTCACACCATCCTGCCTCCGAAATAGGATTCTCTGAAAGTAGTCCTCATCCTCTAACAGTGGCCGAGGCTCTCAGAGCCTGCCTGTCCAATATCTACAGCATTTTCCCCGTCCTCATGAGGAGTATCTTCAGAGCAGTTGTGTGCACAGCTGAAATGGTATACTTAACAGCTCATTTTGTAACAAAAAGGAATGACGGTTGATGGTTAGGTAGAAAATACTGGGTGAAGTTTACAGGGAATCTCTTTGAAGCAGTGAAATTAGCTGATAGCAACCCCCTTTTTCATTGCTTCTCCCCACCCCCATTCTTGCTGTATAGAACCAAATATGATGGTATGGTAGCTGGGATCCAGTAGTCAATTAAGCCATTGGAAAACCCTTGAGGATGAAGTCTTATGGCTAAGATGGAGGAACAAAACTACATGAGATGACTAGATTCTTTAATAACCAAGATATTAAAATTACACTGAGTTTTAATTCCTCACAAAACTATGATAGCAACAACTTCTATTTGTGTAAAAAGATTACCATGAGTAGCATTAATTCAAGCCTTCTGTCTCTGGTAAATGTATACCAGGTAATTTGAGGAGAAAAACAATCATCTTGGTTTGGAAAACTTTAAAAGTTGGGTTAAAATCTATTTTTAACATTGCAGTTTTTCTTGTATTTAGAAGGTGAAAACTGCAACAGAATATTACTGTTATTCTAACCATGAGAAAAGGCCAGATAATCTACAAAATAACTTTTGTTGAGTCCATCAGACAGCTAGGGTTAGAAGGCCAAGATATTAACTAAAATTCAAAGGGTAATGCCACACTGAAGAGAGACAGGATCTAAACTATTTCATCTTTTCCAGGTCATGAGAAGAACAGGTACACATTATAAAAGTGGTAAGAGGAAAACAAATAAAATTGTAAAAAAAAACAAACGAAAAAGGAACCTAAAGGTCAACAGAACAGTATAGATACCCTGGGATCCCCCAGACACAAAAGAATTGCACTCATTCACAAGTTCTTCTTTTCTAGAATCTACTGGCCACTCAGAAGGAAGAGTGAGGTCAGGAGATAGGACACCAAAGAGAGCACTTTGGTGTGCAAGGGCACGAAATCCTTACTGATTCTCCAGACTTTCTCTAACACAAACAAAAATTTAGCATTTTAGGACAAAAAACAACCCTCACACTCCCCGGGCCCTGAGAAAGATCCATAGTTTCTGTGAATGAGGTAGAAGCAAAAGTTATCTGGCCTTGCTGGAGGGGCACGTAATTCTCATGGGCCCAGAATCTGACACTGATACAAAGCAGAGCTCTGCTATCACTAGGGGAAGAACAAGGCACTCGCACCAAAGAACCCCACAGAGTTGAGGAGGCATTTGGGCTGGGTGCCAAGGGAGTGGGCAGGAACGCTCAGAGAGCCATACTCCTAAGGCTAGGTGCACAGGACAAGTCTAAGAGGAAGACTGGAGCAAAGGAATTGAGAGTGCCAACAGGGGTACTGCACCAAATAATAAACAACAGCGTTCTGCCACTGGGGGAGATACAACAGTGCCACAAGAGGCTTCCTCCGTTATCCAAGCATGCGGGACATGCTAAAAGGGAAAGGTAGAGAATAAACCCAGAAAATCTCTGGCATTCTAGGTCCTACGCTAAGCACAAGAAAGTAGCATCTCTGCTGCTGGAATTTTAAATCTGAAAAAAATATATATTTAAATCATTAAATTAACCAAGTAAAAAAGAAAAGTTATTTGATAATCTCAACAGGTAAAGGAGAAGTATCTGATAAAATTCAAAAACAATTTATAATTTAAATCCCAGAAAAGTCAGAATATAAATAAATTTCTACATCTAATATATGTTATTGCCAAAAAAATATGTCATAACCAAAAAACAGTAAATGTCATTCTTAATAGGACAATGGTAAAGGTATTTGCTTTGATGAATTCTAGCCAATTTAGTAAGACAGAGAAAGAAAAGTATAAAGTTTTAAAAGTACTACATAAAATTATCTCTGATCATATCAAGATCTTTCCAGAAAGTATCCAACCATGTACTATGAAAACTAGAGACATTTATTGAATAAGATACAAGATACAAGAAGCATTGTACATAGGACAATGATGCCAGTCCCCTTCACGGTAGGCTCCTTGGGACTTCACACAGTTCTCCCAATCACCATCAGCTGCCCTGTCATATTTTCCTGAATCTCATCAACATTCTTAAATCTCTTCCCTTTCAAAGGTGATTTTAGTTTTGGGAAAAGTGAGAAGTCACAGGGTACCAAACCTGTAGGGGGGCTGAGTCACCTGGGTGATTTGATGTTACACCAAAAACTCTGAACGAGAGGTGATGCATGAGCAGGTACATTGTCATGATGAAGGGGCCAGTCACCAGGGGCCCGTGGCTGCAACCTTCTGAATCATCCAAACAGTTTCCGCAGAGGAATGTTCAAAGTTAACACAAAACTTGATTCAGGTTCCTTGCTCTACTCAGTCATTTTGAATGTCATGGCCACAGAGTACACATGCTCACCCAATGGTGTCTACCACCCCCACTGACTAGTGCTCTATTGTACTAGTAATGTAAACTATGCTTTCATGAGAATTGCTAAAATTAAAAAGACTGATTATTCCAAGTATTGGTAAGGATGAAATCATGGGAACTCTCATAAACTACTGATTGGAGTGTAATTGGTATAACTACTTTGGAAAACTCTTTGGTAGTATCTACTAAAATTAAAGACTTACATAAAATTTAACCAAGCAATTTCATTGCTAAAGCCCAAATGTCCTTCAACAAAACAATGAATAAATCTCTACTATTTTATATAATGGAATACTATACTACATAACAATGAAAATTAACAAACTGTACAAAAACGTTAATGAAACTTAGAAATATTATGTTCAAGAAAGAAAACTAGACACAAAGGAATGCATGTCATATGATTATTATGTATATACATTCAAAAATAAAGCTAAATAAACTGTGTATTTAGGGATGCATAGTGAAATGTATAAAACTAAAAGCAAGGACGTGATTGCTAAAAAAGTCACAGAAACATTATCTGTCAGGGAACTGATAGAAGGAGTATTATTTGCGAGGCAGAAAAAGCAGGTTTTCTGGAGGCAGAAAGTGTTCTATTTCTTGATTTGTGTGATAGTTATATGGTTCTTTGCTTGTTAAAATTATTGTCTTGTCCCTTAATGCATAAAAATTCACAATAAGAAGGCTTATAATGGCAACAATTCTGTAATTAAATTTTATAAATTAAATATTATAATAGATGAGATGAAGTTTAAGGAACGTCACAAACACCTATTGAGAATTTATTGTGTGTTAGGAGCCACATCAGGTGCTTTATCTCATTTAACCTTTACAAGATTCAGGAGACATAGTTTTATTATTATCATCACATTTTAAAGGCAAGGGACCTAGGCACAGAAAGTGTAAATAACTGACGCAAAGGCTCACAGCGAACGAGGCCACATTAAGGGGTCTGAACCCGTGTGTTCGTACAGCTCTGGAGCCCATGCTCTTAAGCAGTACACCATGCTTCTTGTCCAGTGCAGAAAAAGAGAAATGCTCTCTATGCTGTGTGCACTGGGTTTTTTCCCTTTTCAAAATTATTGTTTAGTATGATAGGTAAATTAAATCTAAAATAATTGGTCTTTCATGGACCCAAAATATTAAATCATTAATTTAGCACTCTAAACTTGTTCCATTTTAAGCTCTGCTAAGGTAAGAAGACAAATCATATTAAGATGACATATTTACAATTCTAATTTACAATTGAGCAATATCATAAATTACTTTTCTCCTATTGCCAAGCCTTGAAGTGAAGGTATACAAGAGATTCATTACTAACTATAAGGGTTATTTCTCCCTAAAGGTCAAATTTTTCTCCCCTCCCAAAGGCTTAAAGAAATGGTAAAGGCCTAACCTAAAGAAGGGGTAAACTCTGGGGGGAAAAAATTGTTTCTCTGACCACTGGCAACATCATTTTCCAGTTGAGTCAAGCTGAAAATCTCAGGTGTTTTTTTTTTGTTTTTTTTAGAAAAATAATGTACAGCAGTTAACTGCAGAGATTCTGTAGCTTGACTGACTGGACTCAAGTATCAGCTCTACCATTTTCTAGTTATTTGACCTGGAACAATCCACTTAGCTAAAGGCTGCCGGATTTACTCTTGTGCAAATGGGAATAACATTACAGAGTCTACCTCTCAAAATTGTTTGAAGGTTGAATTAAATAACAAATATAAATAATTTAAAACAAAGCCTAGTACATAGTAAATGCCACTCAAATGTTAATTATTATTCCTGAACCTATTTTTTTCAAAATCTCACCTGCATCTATTCCTTCTTCTCCATTTCCACTGCTTGGCCTCATGTCTTACCCTCGCCCATTCATTCTCATATTGCTATTTTTTCCTAAAATTGTTCTTCTTATCTACAAGTCCTTCAGCTGGAATCCATCATGAAGACAACTCCTGATTAGTATTCAAGTGAGAAAATTTTGTTCACAGAATTCACCTTCACAAAATACTCTTGTTTATATTAACTACCTACCAATTAAATTTAAATTCAAATTTCTTACTCTGATTATCAGTATTTTCTATGACTTGACTCCAGCCTTATTTTCCAGTATTATCTGATTTTAGTTCAACACAAGAAACTTATTTTCTTGACCAACTAATTAATTTACCATTCACTGAATGTGAAGTATGCCTCTTTACCTCTAAACTTTGGGGATGCCATTCCCTTGACTTCTTTGTTAACATTTCCACCTCATCAAGATCTAGTGCAAAGGCAGCCTCCATGATGAAATCTTGAACCAATGTCATTTAGATATCTCTCTTCTTAAATCTCTTCTAATGCTTTATTTTTTTCACATAGATAACCTTTTCAAATTATTGAAATAGCTTTATTAATTTGATTACTTTTGACTACTCTCAGGATATCATAACCTAATAAAATATACTTTGCTTTATTTATGTCTGGGCGTATTTTATTTCCTCAAATTGAAGACAGAATTTTCTTGAGAGTCATTTTTAACTTTACATCCCACTTGCTCTAGTACTTAATAGCAATGTGCCTCTCATATTATAGGAGTATCAGTAAACATTTATTGAATTAAATGAAATAGAATTACTAAATGTAACCACTGGCTTTGCCTTTCAGAGACTAAATCTTGAAATGGAAAGTAAAAGCATTCTATAAGTCTTTCAGTCTTAAAACAGAGTAGTGTGAGAATGCAAAAGACTTAAGCCCTTTGTTTTTAGAGCAACAATATTTCATAGTAAGTTTGACAATGTCTCTTAGGTAAAGTGCTGCTGATGGTTTGTTTCAAGTAGTGATGTGTAAAGGGACTGGAATCAGTGCATGACTGAAATGAAAGAAGGGGAAGATCACCAAAGAGTTGAAAAGGTGAAGTATCAGAGTGGCCAAAGGATGTCCCTGAAAGCTAATTCACCAGAAGATGGTAAATAGGGAGGAGAATGAATAAGTCAAAGTGAACTCTACATTCCAAACTTTGCTGCATTGCAATAAGTGGCTGAAGGACTGCAAGAAAAAGGTGTGGTCAGTCACTTCAAATTCTGAAAAGTAAGACTGATAAAAGCATAAAGCATATTCTCTGACATTAGGGAAGGAGTTTTTTAATTTTCTAAATTTTCTTTACTCAAACAGTATTTTTCAAGGCAATTGGGCAATCAGTTTTGGATTCCTGAGCTGTCCTATTAACACTTACTATAACACAATTGTCATTTGTTTTAGTTGAAAGTAAAATATCAACTATTTATTTACTAAAGAATTCTCTAGTACTTAATATGTATGACCTGAGGTTTGGGATCAGTGTTTTTTATGCAAATAAAAGAAAGATCAGCCACAGAAATTCAGTGTTAAGACCCAGGTTAAGAGGATAAGAAAAGAAGTTTTAGAATTAGATCAGCATCAAGCTTCATTTCCATGAATGATAGAATTAAACTTTCTGTGCTACACTTCCCTCCTATGAAAAACAGAGATAATAACATATCTACTTCATGACATTTGCTTAGCTTAACGGAGAGGTTGAATGAAAAGTTCATGGTACAGAGTAAATTCTTAATGAACAGTTTTCTTCTCCACATCTTTCAATTTCCACAAATTGTTTAATAAAACATTGGACAGGATTGTTCTCCCAGATTATTTGACAATCGTTTTATTATTTTTACCTTGTATTTATAAGTTTTCCCTATCTCCTTCAAAACAAACATTTCAGACTCCACAAACACTTCACAATTGCCCCTCTTTTCTCCAAAAAGCACATAAACACTTTCAGCCTAGGTATACAGTCAACACACAACAGGATATGTGCATGCTAATTTTATACACTGTGTATAAGGTGTGACAAAAGTAGGTATACAGTTGTAAGTACTCAAAACACAGTTTATTCTTGTATTAATATTTAGTAATTATTGCATTATTTTCCATACAAACAACTGTAAACCTACTTATTCCCCCACCCTGTATATACCTGATATTTGGTAAAATGGTTTGTTCTTCATTAATAGTTCAAAGAAATAATGATGTCGACTAACAACACCTTGCTCTGTTTATAAAGAAAGCTGAGGTTCAGTTTCTTTTTGCGCATGTCAACCAACAGTATTCACTGAATACCTTTGTTGTATACTTTACATGACATGATTATGAAGCTATGATGCTTATCAACAAACATACTTGAATTAAAACATCTAAATAAGTCAATTCCAATTTAATAACAACTTACATTCTATAAGTCTTTATCAAACATTTATCAAACATTTACCCTACCTGGAACTGTGCAATACTTTATATGAATTATCTCACTTGCCACAATTAAGGTAGTTCCCAATCTTACATCCATTTTAAAGAAACATTAAGTAATTTATTCAAAGTTACAAAGCTAGTAATAAATCCAGGATTTAAAGCCAGGTGGTCTGAATCCAGAGTCTAAATTTTTAACCCACTACACTATGTTGCCTTTTTTTTTCTTGAAGTAGTTGTATTTGAAGAAAATGTACACACATGAATGCTGCCATCATTGATTCGACCTTTTTTGGAAATTCTATTTAGATTTGTCCTCCAGATCATCCCACTTCTTCAAACAAGGAATCTGGGCATGTGGAGGCCAGCAATTGATGATTTTATGGTCCCTTCCACTTCTAAAATAATAAAATGGTAGCATTTAATTGTGCATTTGTATTTAATGAATAAAAGAAGACTCTTGCAGAACTTCAAAATTCTAATTCTAAACATTTTTCTATAAGAATAATTTAGGTGATTTATAATCTTTATTTGAAGGAGTTACATTTTCACTTATTTCCTACTAGTTCAAAGCAGTTCAAGTAAGGATTAGAAAGCATCATTTGAAATGAAAGTAGTAACATGATAGAGAGACGGCAAAAAAATACCCTGAACATTTTCAAGATAATGTTTAAGTAAAAAACAAAACAAAAAAAAAACACAAAGAAATAATCAGAGCATGTTGGAACATTTAAAAGTATTCAGCCTCTAAATAAAAGTTGTTTGATTTTTTTCTGCTACAAGTAGAGGCAATTTTTTTTTTTTTAAGTCTTGTGTTCAAAGCCCAGATTCATCACTTTGAATAGATATTGAGCAATGTATTAAAACTTCTTGAGTGTCATTTTCTTCTTTATAAAATAGAAATAAAAATAATAAACAAAATATTTGGGGTAGAATTAAAGGTACTACATATAAATTACCTGATATACAGCAAATGTTAACACTCAGCCAATCTTTTTTTAAAGTATATTTTATTGATTATGCTGTTACACTTGGCCCATTTTTTTCTCCCTATTATTCCCCTCTGCCCTGCACCCTCCCACCCTCATTCCCCCCTTTAGTTCATGTCCATGGGTCATACATATAAGGTCTTTGATTTCCCCCTTTCCTATACTATTCTTAACCTCTCCATGTCTATTTTGTACCTACCATTTATGCTTCTTATTCCTGTACCTTTTCCCCACTCCTCCCCCTCCCCTCTGATAACCTTCCATGTGATCTCCATTTTTGTGATTCTGTTCCTGTTCTAGTTGTTTGCTTAGTTTGTTTTTGTTTTTGTTTTTTAGGTTCAGTTGTTGATAGCTGTGAGTTTGTTGTCATTTTACTGTTCATGGTTTTTTATTGTTCTTCCATTTGTTAGATAAGCCCCTTTAACATTTCATATAATAAGGTCTTGGTGACAATGAACTCCTTTAACTTTACATTATCTGGGAAGCACAGTATATGCCCTTCCATTCTAAATGGTAGCTTTGCTGGATAGAGTAATCTTGGATGTAGGTCCTTGCCTTTCATGACTCTGAATACTTCTTTCCAGCCCCTTCTTGTCTGTAAGGTTTCTTTTGAGAAATCAGCTCATCATCTTATGGGAACTCCTCTGTAGTTAACTCTCTCCTTTTCTCTTGCTGCTTTTAAGATTCTCCCCTTATCTTTAATCTTGGGTAATGTAATGATGATATGCCTTGGCATGTGCTTCCTTGGGTTCAACTTCTGTGGGACTCTCTGAGCTTCCTGGACTTCCTGGAAGTCTCCTTCACCGGATCAGGGAAGGAGACTCCATCATTATTTTTTCACATAAGTTTTCAATGTCTTGCTCTTCCTCTTCTCCTTCTGGCACCCCAATGAGTCGGATGTTGGAACGTTTAAAGTTGTCCTGGAGGTTCCTAAACCTCTCTTTTTTTTTTAATTCTCTCTGGTCAACTGCTTATTTCTTCTTTCTGTTCCAAATCGTTGATTTGAGTCCAGGTTTCCTTGCCTTCACTGTTGGTTCCAGGTATATTTTGCTTTATTTCAGTTTATGAGTTTTCACATCTTCCTTTATTTTGTAGCTATACTCGATCCATTCTCTGAGCATCCCAATTACCAGTGTTTTGAACTCTGCATCTGATAGGCTGGCTATCTCTTCATCACTTAGTTGTATTTTTTCTGGAGTTTCAATCTGTTCTTCCATTTGGGCCATGTTTCTTTGTCTCGGCACTGTTGTTATGTTGTAAGGGGTAGAGACTTAGGTATTCACCAGGGAAGGGCAACCCAGGTCGCTGCATTGTGGCAGTGTATGTGGGGGAGCGGTCAGAGAGGAACAATGCCGCTTGCTCAGCTCTTGCCCTGCTTTCAGTCACTTCCCCTGCGACCCACAAGCAAATTGGGCCCTTCTGGTGCGGATGCTTATACAGGTAGGTTTGTGTACATTCTGGGACCCTGTAGGTCTCTCCAATGATTCTCCTGTGCAGCTGGGAGTTTCTCCTGCCCCCACAACCCTCATAGGTTTTTACAGCCAGAGTTCTGAGTCTTTAGTTTCCCATGCTGGAATCCTGGGTTGTGCGGTCTGCCTCATTCCCCAGTTGTTCCTACGGGTTTATCTGCACACAAAGGTGGGGCCACCAGGTTTGCCAGGCACCACCTTGCCTGTGTCCTCTCTGCCCATCTCTGCCCCTCCTGCCAGTCTAGATGAATGTTTCTTCTTTAACTCCTTGGTTGTTGGGCTTCCATACAATTTATTTTTCTGGCAGTTCTGGTTGTTTTTTGTTTTAAAATTTGTTGTTGTCCTTCTTTTGGTTGTGTGAGGAGGCAAAGTGTATCTTCCTACACCTCCACCTTGCCAGAAGTCATACTCAGCAAATCTTAATACTTCATTCAATACTGCTTTTTAAGCTTCCATATCAACACTGACTAAAATGATACTAATTTTTTCCTTCACTCTTCTCAACTTATGATCAAGAAAAAATAAATCTTAAATGATATGTGAGAAATATTGTGGAAGTTATATACATAGAACAATAGTAAAATGAGTCATTAGAAATCTTGAAATTACACAACTTAATTGCAACTAGCAAATAGCTCAATTTTTTTATATTTTATATACATTTTTCTTCAATATTCATAAATATCAAGAATTATAAATAGAAATGTGTTCTTTTATGATCATCTGCCAATTTCATTCAGCATGACTGCAATTGAATGGAAAAATAAAAATACATATTACTTACTGTATGTGGCACTTGGCAATTTCAAAATGATTTGCAAACATTTATCCTCACAATACTCCTACAAAATGCATCTGTGAAAAGAAAAAAAAATCCAAAAGAGTAAGCAATTTGCCAAGGTCACAGAAACACTAATCCAGACACCAATACACACTTAGACACTACATACTTAGCACACTGAAATAAGGTTTTGCAAAACACAGATTATACATCTTACAAAGGATAATGGACTAATGAATAGAAATATTCCCAGCTGTTCTGAATATCAGTAAAAGAGGACACTGGTAAGTAAGATGTAAGAGTCTGAACACTGGCTTCAGAATTATGTACAAGAAACATGACACCAGAACATGGAAGAACAACATAAAGCAATTCAAAAAACATGAGATTTTTGTAGGTTAAATTTAATTGGAGATTTGAGGGGGTTATTAAAATAATTCAAGTTTTTAAAAATGCACTTTTGTCTGACATATGAAGATCTCTGATATAGAAGAGAATTTTGCTTGATTTATCCAGAGAATTGCACCAATTCACTTTGTAATTGCATGTCAATTCTAATTGAAGACCAGGCACTGAGAAAAACGCAGGAATGCCACTTGCATGCCTCATAAAAATATACAAACATCCATTTTATTTTTTCAGAAAATCATAATTATAGGGAGAAATTTATTTATCAGATTTTATTAATTAACTTGCTTGTTTTAGAGGAAGGGTCCTGGGAAAGAGCACATTAATATTAAAGTTCAAAATATTTCAACCTAAATGACATTTTGTGTCTGGGGGTGTACTGTTTTATAGAAGAACTGTACAAAAGAAACAAAGTTAAACACAACCTAAAGATAATTAAAATAACCCTTTAAAGCACAATATGTTTTTTCAGATAGATTTAACATACTATGGACAATACAAATAAAATTCTCCTATGTAGCAAGAACCTTTTGAGTAATATTAGTTCTCAGCAACCAACAGAATTTCTGCCCAGAGAGAGTTGGTTCTTCACAGAGATAAACAGAAATACCAGTTTATGAATACAGAAGGTTTGCTTCTATGTTCACCAAAACAAGTGGTAATCAAATAAACATTTCAACAAACAGAACAAGCATTGAGTTGAATGTCTAATTTATCTTCCTGGAGTGTGTGAAAAGCATAGGAGAGCAAAGCTCTTCACCTGACACAGAGGACTTTACTAATGGTCAACACAGGGCCTCTCTCACAAGAAGAAGCTGTAGAGGTAGTTAGCAGGTTTACAGTTAAATGTCAAAAGTAAATAAAAAATTTGTTAAGAAACTATACATTTTTTTAAATTTTATTTTTCTAAGTTTAAAACTTAAAGCTTAGTCAAAGATGAAAGTTCATAATTGTAATTTCAATAGAATTATAAAATCGTAACATCAGCAGATCTGTATGTTTCTTTATGCTTTAGCATATTCGCCTTATAGGCAAGAGAACTAAAGTTACCACTAATCAGGTGACTTCCCCAAAATGACACAACAATAAAAGGGGATGCAGGGCTCAGAATCAGTTTTTCTGACCCAATTGCTTCTCACTACAAGCTCTGTTAGTCCCTCTGTTGCATCCAGAGTAGAGGCTGCAAACTGGAGTGGAATAACCAAACGTGGCTTACTGACATGGTTTGTTTAATCAAAACAATGGATTTCAAAGTATTTCTTAAATATTCAAAAGTGGAAGATTTCTCCTAAGAATCCTTATTGCTAGCTTTTTGGAAAGAGGAAAGATTTTGTTAGGCTGAGCTCACAGTCTGCAGAAAACACAGAAATGTCTGCCCCTGTTAGATCAGACATACTTGCTGCTCTCAGCTCTTTCCTACTTTTGCAAATGTCTACTCTGTCATTTTCAAACAGTGGGATGTTTTGCTCCTGATCTCTACATACCAACTCCAATCATACCTCTTTACTGTGAAACTGGAGTAAGGGCTATCCTCAATTAAGCTCAAAAGCTTATTTCATTAATTGAGGCAACTGCTTATAACTGCATTTCACTGGATTCTTATAATCAGGTGTTATTGATTAGTTACCTTATTTTAACCTAAATACAGGGTCTGGCACAAATAAAGCATCTTTTTTATTACAAAATCTTTTATTACAAAATCATAAGCATGTAATTCTGTAACATAACAGCATCACACTCAAGCACACCATGTGACATTTTAGGTGAAATGTTCAAATTAAAACTATAAATTAATACATCCATATTATTACTCTACCAACCACACTCAAGCAGGAGTTGTTTCTGTGGGACCCTATATATGTTTTAAAATTTCATGTGCTTGAACTTCCATTAGTCTAAATAATTTTTAAAGCCGAAGGAGAACTTTAAAAACACAAATGACTGGTACGAATCAAGGATATTATCTCCAATAATGATTTTACCATGAACCCACCTCTCACAGACTTTTTGAATTGGTAAGTGTGCCATCTGATAAAATAATGGTAGAGAAAAAACCCTTAAATGTAACCAAATAAACCGGAGTAAGAGAACACTGACCACTAAAGGGTAAGGCTACTCAGTCCACACATTCTGGTTACATCATGGCATATTGTAAATACCTTGAAATAACAATACGTTTTGTAGAATGTTTTAAAAACATGGACTTGGAATTTCTGGGTAGTGGTAATAGCAGCCACCTAAATCTGAAACATTCCACAAACTGAGCCAAATATATACAGCCAATGAAAACAAAATAAACAAACAAAAAATCCACCCAAATCCTAGATCTTCAGTATAACTAGAAGCTGGAGAATAATAAAAATGTTAAATTATCTATAAACAGAAAATTAAACACTAATTTTTAACAGAGCTATCTTTTAGGCACCATTATATGTACTGCAGGGATCTAAGGGGTCCAGAAAAAGTGTGAGGAAGAGAAAAGAGAGAATCAAAAGTTCTAATAGTGACACAAAACTTACTCTCAGAAAGTCTACAAAAACTATTAAAATACTCAAAAACTATCCTGGCATATTAGAACATGGACACCGGAAGGAGACATAAAAGTATGGATTTCAAGGTAACAACATTTTTTCAGGGGGAGAGGTAAGGCATTAAAAAATGATGAGTATATGTCCAAAGGACATAGGATCTAACTTCAGATGCTCTCACCAGTCAAATCTAGGACACTTGGAAAATTGAAACAAATAACAATCATAAAGAGTTAAAATTCATTACAGAAATTAAAATATAAATAAAGAAATAAAGTATAAAAGGAAGGGAAAACTCTTCCTTTATATAGAATGCCACTTAAAATACACAGGTAGATGTGTTGATGGAGTTAGATCACCATTAGGTAAAACATTATAGTAAAATTATTCAGTTAAGAAAACAGTTGTGAATCAGCACTTGTGGGGAAAGTATGATGACAAACAAAATGTTTCCTTAGCTTTAAAGTATCTTCCCACAAATCACTTACAAATAATTACAAAGAGAAAAAATAGGAAGTTTCAATGGAAAAACTTGACGAGACCACCTTCACTAAATGATCAAAGATAATATCATCAATAATAGGAAAATACATATGATATGCCTCCAAGTATAATGCACTTGAAGGAAACGACATCACTTGTGGTATATCTGCTAAAAATGTATAACCTGAACCAATCATTAAGGAATCTCAGACAAGCCCAAATTGAGGAAAGTCTGAATATTATCTGGCCTGACCCCAATGAGGAAATTCTGAAAATATGTGGCTTCACCTCTTCAAATTCAAAGTCATTAAAGACCAAGGAACTGTTCTAGGTTAAAGGAAGTTTAAAAGACATGACAACCAAATGCATGTGTGATCCCAGATGCACTGAGTTACATACTATTTTGTTAATATGAATTTATTTTCCATAAGAAAATGTATTCCATAAGAAAATATATCAGGCAATATCCTTATTCTTAGGAAATATGCACAAGAATACCTATACTCAAGAAGCATGATGTCTGCACCTTATTCTCAAATAATTCAGGGAAAAAAGTGATATATATGTATGCGTGTATACATATATATATATGCATGTGTATACATATGTATATATATGTACAGTAGTGGGCAAAAGGAGGTTTACAGTTGTGAATACATGAAACAGGCTTTATTCTTGTATTATTCATATTTCAACTGTAAACCTCCTTTTGTTCACCTGTATATGTATGTAATTATGTAAATATACATATATACATACATACATATATGGAGACAGAGGGTGAGCAGTAATAATAAAGCAAATGAGGGAAAGTTTAAACAATGAGTGAATATTAACAGAAAATATGCATGGTTCTTAGCTATAATAATTGCAAACTTTCTGTATGTTTGAAACAGTATCCAAATTTAAAATTAGAGAATAAAAATAGAAGTAAATAAATGCTTTATTTTCATTGAGATATTTTGGGAATCACAGAAAAAGGTATCAAACACAAATCAATGAATGGTTTATTTTTACACACATATGTTATATATACCTTACACCCCCTTCACATGCATATACTGTAGCTCGAAATAAAATAATAAAATTATAATTGTTATTCCAGCAGTCCCTCTATTGCTTAATGGCTTCAACTGAAAAGTAAATTTATTTTATTTTATTTTTCCTTTTCACATAAGGAAAAAATTTTAAATAAATTATAATCATTGCCCAATGTTTTGGACAACTAGGATAACAAGAAATCCAGAATTTAATATAACCTGAAACCCAAGATTTAATATAATCTGTATTTTATATATCATCACTTACATATAATTTATATACTTACATATTAAATATATATTTAAGTTAGATATATATTTATTTATTTATTTATATATGTATATTAAATATATAAAATACAAGTGAATAAAAATAAACAGGGAGTCTAGTTTTGGGTTCTTAAATAAACTACACAGGTAATAACATATTCAGCAAATTCAGCAATGTAAAGTTAAATAATAAAATTATATTCACAAAACAAATAAATGTAGCCAGCAATTAAAGAAAAATAAACAAAGGGAGTGTCAGTTTTTAAAGGTTGAAGGTTGTCAATATAAGTAATTTTTCTTTATGTGATTGTTGTACAAAACAAAAATTACAAAGTTTGTTTTAAAATTCAGGGGAAAAATTTAAAAATTAAATTATCTTTAATTTCCTGAAACAGTGCATTTCATGCACAAGAGGTAACACACAAAAAAAACAGAATTTACTTATAAAAATTGTGTATTTATCCTTACAGGTTTAAACTTCAGTCACCTTCAAAGTACTCTTCATTTGATATAATACACCTATGGAGACATTCTTCCACTGCTCAAAACAGTTTTGAATACATCGATTTTGATGCCTTTTAGTGCTTCTGCTGTTTTTTATTTTAACTCTTCTACATCGGCAAAACTTTTCCCTTTGAGGACTTTTTCATCTAGGGTAAAAAAAGAAATCTCTTGGGGTGATATCAGGTGAATAGGAAGAGTGGGGCATAGGGGGTCATGGCATTCCGGGTCAAAAATTGGTGAACACTCAATGCAATGCGGTCAGGTGCACTCGTAAATCATCCATCATGAAATGGGCAAGCACGTTGAAAGAGTCCTCAAAAAAAATTCCCTGAAGCCAAACACAGCCTCTCACAACAAGGCCAGCTGGAACACTGATATAAATGGGTTCCCAAAACACTCTCCTACCAGAGGAAGCCTGTACTACAAGAGGTACCCCCTCCAGAAATTAATTTTGGTTTTGGAGGCTCCCCCATCATATAGCTATTCTGAGTTTATTTTCAGACACTTATTTAAAGAGTTATACCATATAAATTATTTTGTAATTAGATCCTCTTTTGTTTCCCTGGCCAGTGAGCCTCGGTGGGCTGGGTATGACCCAGGTCAGGGCATATGCCTGGGCTGTGGGTTCAGCCTCGGTGGGGTGCGTTTAAGCGGCAGTTGATCAATGTTTCTCTCTCTCTTCCTCCCTCCCTGTCCCTCTTTCTAAATCCATAAAGTCTTTAGATCCTCTTTTACTTAATGGTGAATATCTTTTTGTGGCAAAATTGTGGCAATGATGCATAATCATTTTGTTGATTGATATCCCATACATGCTATCATTTATATTTTTCATGTTATCAAATGTCTATACCAAAAATTAAAAACACTACAGAGATCCTTTTCTATATATCTTCTGCCATAGCATAATTGTTCCGACAGGACAGTGATTTTCAACCTTTATCATCTCATGGCACACACAAACTAATTACTAAAATTGTGTGGTACACCAAAAACTACATTTTTTGCCGATTTGACAAAATTATTGGGTATAATTTTGATTCATTGATACCAGATGGCTTTGCTGTGTTGGATGTTGTCTTTTTTATTTGATAGTCTAAGGGAAAAGAGGTCAGTGCCTCTTACTCAATAGTCAGGTAGTGCATGTTTTAAAAATTCTTGTGATACAACAGTGTGCCTCTTGCAGCACACCAATTGAAAATCGCTGCCTTATTCCAGAAGGGAAACTGCTGGAAAAATAGCATGGGGCTATTAAGACTTTGTAAACTATATTTAATTAATATAGATGCATGCAATTCCATACTTTAACAATCCCACAATCAGATAATATTTTGCAATAACTACAGCCAGTAGCAGTTGTAACATAGTACTTGGTGCCTATCCATGCCTCAGTTTGGTCCTGGCTCTTCATACTATCATGTCTTAAATTGAGTTTTATGCATTCTTGGTATTACACATGTTGAGTTTAATTACCTTTTTAAGTGTCTTCAAAGAGATTACCCAACAATTCGACATTAAATTTAAAAAGTTGTTTATATGGAAAGGCAAGGAAACAGAGCAGCTTCACTAAAGTAATTATTTATTTTTGGAGGAACTAACATAATTCTTTTTTTTTTTTTTTACAGCCAAGTACTTTGCAGGTATTTTCATTCTTTAGGTTCTGCAAAGAGATGAAAATGTGTTACAGTCTTAAAGCTAAGAACATACAGAAGGATCAATTACTACATAAGTGATATAGGTGAAGGCAAGAAACACTACACATCCCCCTGAATAATCCAAGCAGCCATAACAGGTCTCATTTCTAATTTATAGCAACAAAGTGTCAGAATGCCTAGGTATTGCTATATTTTTGCACTAGGTATATGATTTACATTTCATTACACTAGATATTACCTTTTTCTTTTTAAGTGCCATTGTAATTGATGGTTCTATCGATCTTCAGCTTAATTCAGCCACTTTTCTTGCTTCCTATATTCACTTTGAATTCTTGCAAATTCCTAGAGAGTTAGCAACTTTCCTAGTTTGTAGATTCTATATTTTGTATTCTCAAATTCCGGAGATCAATACAAATATCCTTAAGAAAATTCAATAAACCCTTCTGGAGTTAACTTGGTCTGTCTGGGCAGGTCACTGATTCAATGACAAATAACAAGCTATGCCTCCCTTCATACTAGCCTACATTTTCTTCACTGGTTGATGAGACTATTGCGTAAGACAAAAACTAAGCCTTACTGAAGAGAAGATGTATGAACTCT